>JALBCR010000414.1:0-30000 GCA_030710515.1 Abscondita cerata
TGTCACGTAATGCTGCGGCATCGATTGTCATTGCATATGTGGAAGTGGGGTCATCCTGGGGGGGGTGGGAGAGGCCGAGAGAGATCGAAATGAAAAATGCAAGAAAAACTAAAAACAATGGGAGCAATAGAAATGAAAAAAGTAAAATCGGCTCCCATTCCTTCTATCGCCTTCTACCGTGGTGACCTTTCACAGGTTTTTGAATGTTGGGATGATGACGATAATCCATCATATACCGCAGCCGGGGAAAGGGGTTCGTCGTCAAAATAGAAAAAATGAATTATTTTATAAAAATTTAAATGTATAACCAAAATAAAAAATTACACTTTATTTTAATTTTCCATTTAACAGAATCATTCAAGGTTCAGATTATGTGAGTTAACATCTTTTACTTTATTCAATATAAACTCTTGCATTGTGAATAAAGTTTGAAGACTATGATGTTTAATGTATAATTCAAAAATTTCAATGTGATAAATTGCATTTGTCAAACGTGTACATCTCGAGATACTTAGCATCATTGTTATGTGTTCGCCTACATGTTACAAAAGAATCTTATGCGTTATCGTGGTAATGTTTCTTTTTGATTTTGTTAGAACCACTACAGTAATAATCAAATGTTTTTTTGTAAACGTCTTACACTCTTCCTTAGAATGATTCTCGGTAGTAGGCAAATTTAGTAATAATGATTTGAATTGTTTTTTTTGATAGAATAAGATGGTTTGAAATTAATTTCTTTTGATATAACGCGGGATAGAAATTTAGAAACAAAGTATGTTGGTGAAGATTTGTAATTAACTATTAAAGTATGTTGGTGAAGATTTGTAATTAACTATTGGTCTAATAGGATGGTTGGTTTTATGTATTTTAAGGTAAAGAGTATAAATTTGGAATTGTTTGGATTTGAGATTTTGATGTTTGTAGAATATACATTAAAAGAAACTAAATGTTCCTTGAGTTTCATAAATGATTTTGGAAGTTAGTAAATTAAATTTATTGAATGGTGAAGATGTAATTTTGTGAAGTCAGATGAGTTAAGAAATAATTGGTTTTTATTTTTAATTTAATAGTATGCAATTTTGGGAAAGTTGTAATGTCAGTTTCACCAGCGAGACATTAAAAGTCCATATGGCTTAATTGCTTCAACAAATTTTTAATAGTAGAAAAGTGCATTCTTTAATTTAATTTTTATCATATTGTATTTTGTTTAATTTAATTCATTTAAAACGTTTTGTGTTTTTCAAAGTTTTGTTTTTTTTTATTTTATCTATTAACCACCATATGGTTTACCCGATTTACTGTAGGTTTAGAGCACAGAGTGAGATTCCATATAATTTTTATTGTGAGGGATACAAAATGTGGAAATTTATTAACTAAATCTTGTAACAGTAATATTCTCCTTTGAATTTTTCATCCATTAAAATAGTTTAACCTTATAAGACAATTTTGCAATTATTTTATTTATTTTTATCTTACGAAAACTTATTTTAATTGCATCTGTATTTGTGAGATGAAAAGATGAATTTTTAATCTTTAAAAGACTTAGTAGTTTCATTTAAAAAAAACGAATAAAACTAAAACGTTGAGAAAATTAAACGATACTACAGGAACACAAACATTGTAAAAGTATAAAAGAATACAGACTCCACAACATGTTGATCTCATGTTAAAAATTGATTTAATAAATATTTTATTTGGTGTTGTTTTTAAATAATATTCGCAATATAAGTTAAGTTGCAATAAACTTGAATTGTCGATAAAACATCGATTATTTAAATAAATTATAAATAAGAAACTGAAATAATAATTTTATTGTACATCTTATTAGAAGCTGTAGGAAGTACTTATTACAGATTTTAATTACATAAATAAAATAATGGATGACACAGTTAAACATTTAGAAGTTATAGAAACCTACAACTTATAATTGAGTTGGGATTTCAATAACGTTTTTATAATTTACGAACTAACATATGGTAAATATTTTGGTTCATTTTGAAAGACAATCGCAGCTGTTTACCCTCTGCAGATTGTGTGGAGAGATGAATTTTAATCTTTAAGAGGGTCAGTAGTTTCATTTAAAATCAAATACGTTTGTTAAATTTGTTTGTTAGGCAATCGCTCAAAACAGAGTTTTGCATATCAAACGAATTTTTGTACAACAAAGTTTGTTAATTAATTATCTTGTCAAGCAAGTTGGGGCAAATTTGTCGGTTACATTATATTAGGTCTTTTGACATGAACACATTTTTGGTTTTTAACAATCGCCTTAATTGAGTGACGGACAAGTTGTTTTAACTTTCACACAATAGAGATATTCCGTAAACAAATCCATTAGTGGGTTTGTATACCTATATAAACAGCTTGCAATATTGTTTTAAATGTAGATCTTCCATATCATTAAAATTGGTATGTCTATTGAAAATCGAAATAGGTGAGTATGATTATTAATTTTAATTTAAAAAATGAATTGTTTTCAATTCACGTATTTTTAATGAATAGTTCTCAACTTTTGAGTATTAAATTTTGTTGTTAAATTGATTCTTGTTAATACTTTTTAAAATGTTTGTGGTTTTTATTTTTATTTCAAATTACAGATGTTGAGAGGAATAGCTCTACGTTTGCAGAAAGAAAATTTTTGGTGACATCGTAAAATGGTTCTCAAACTGGTAAACGAATGCTAGATGAGGTGTGCCATTCATAGATGGAACTCTGAAGTTGTAATGTTTCATATTTTTGTAAAATAATTTTATATTGTGTGTGAAACAGAGAGAGAAATAAAATTTGTTTCCTGCTTCTTTATTCTTCCAATTAAAAATATATGTTATTGGTACTTGTAAATGTGTTGTGTAACAGAGATGCAAATAAAACTTTATCCTCCTTGTTGTTTTTTTTATTTTCCTTAACACATACGGCATCAAACGTTAATGGTTCGAACCTCGGTATGTTAAAGTTTTTTTAAAACTACTTGTTAAATACGTAGTGCTGGTTTAAACGTTAATGGTCGAACCTCAGTATGTTATAGTTTTTTTAATCAGCTGTAAATTTAAAACTAGTTGTTAAATACGTAGTGGTGTATCAAACGTTAATGGTTCGAACCTCGGTATGTTAGTTTTTTTTAAAAACTACTTGTTAAATATGTGGTGGTGTATCAAACGTTAATGGTTCGAACCCTGAAGTGTTAAAGTTTTTTAATCAAATGTAAAGTTAAAACTAGTTGTTAAATATGGTGGTGGTATCAAACGTTAATGGTTGAACCGGTATGTTAAAGTTTTTTAATCAAATGTAAATTCAAAACTAGTTGTTAAAAGCCATGGTTAATGTAATTAACATGTTGAACAGGTATGTTTTAAAATCATAAGTCACCATGTCAAAATGGTGTCATCTCGTTTACAAAAGTTTGTGTATCAATCGTTAACGGTTCGAACCTCAGTATGTTAAATTTTTTTAATCAGCCATAAATTTAAAAGTAGCTGTTAAAGCCCTGGTTAATGTAATTAATAAAGAAAAATGTTGGTTTGCCAGCCAATTGAATCGCTTTAGGTAATTGTTTTTCGTGTTTGTTTTCTAGTTTATAAAAGCACGAGAGTGAAAATGTACATGTTTTTATCCTTTTTCATCTTGTTTATTAAATCATAAGTCACCATGTCAAAATGGTGTCATCTGTTTGTGACAAAGTTTGTGTATCAATCTTAATGGTTTTTAACCTCAGTATGTTAAAATTTTTTTAACCAGCCATAAATTTAAAAGTACTTGTTAAACCCTGGTTAATGTAATTAATAAAGAAAAGGTTTGTTTGACAGCCATATTGAATCGCTTTAGGTAATTGTTTTTCGTGTTTGTTTTCAGTTTATAAAAGTATGAGAGTGATAAATATATGTTTTTATCCTTTTTCATCTGTTTATTAAATGTTTTATCCTATCAACTTTTAATCAACAGGTCTTATCCTACATTTTACACCATCATTAATTCATCTTAATCAACCTTTACAGCATATACAAACTTCAAACTCCATCTTTCAATTGTCGCCGAGCTCCTGGTTAAAACCTTGGCTCGGTAATGCAATGTTTGCAAGTTCGAATCTCAACCAAGTTTTTTTAAATACATAAAAAACTTTAGGACGCCATGATGGGATGCCATGTTGAAATTCAAATCGACCGCCGGAAACATCCGCCATGATGGGACGCCATGTTGGAAATTCAAATCGACCGCCGAAACATCCGCCATGATGGAAATCAACTTCAACAACAACAGCCTAATGAGGTGAGAGGCCGTATTTTCCATTGACGTCTTCAAAACAAAAACAAGTAATTAAATAGAATGCCTGCGTCAACAGCCTGTTGACAACAACAGCCTAATGAGGTGAGAGGCCTAATTAGGGAACTGCCTGATGAAGTGACAGGTAGGTGAGAGGTTGTTAGCCCAATTAGGCCAGCTGCCTCACTTTTTCCTCATGACTCAAGGTTGAGCTGTCCTCATTCTACTGGTAGGCGGGGGCAAGTAATTAATAAATCAGATCAAAATTAATTAGTTTTCGAACAGGCAGAGAAATTTAACAGTAGCGGTAGAAGCAGAAGTAGAAGTGTCTGTTACTAGCCCATATAATCGAATTTATACAGTTTGGTTATCACCCTTTCCTAGAATTGTAGCGGGGTGGCAAGAAAGTGGAAAGAATGATAGGGACGAGTGACGTATATCAAATACTATTCATATTGAAAGAAATAATTTAAGGAAAACCGTTGAGAAAATAAAAGGTTAATGCACATTCCCCTGTCTTCCAGAGAAGTATATTAATATTAATTAGTTTTCATATATAAATGCAGGACCACGGTTTAAACAATAGTTACGTTAGGTTATGACATTCTGTTTATCGAAGGAGCGAGCCTCAACATATATTTTTTAATAATGGAACTAACTTGGCTGGCCCTAGTTCTAAACCAATAAGAGTTTCTCTAGTTTTTAAAGAAGACTCACAGTTGTGTCTGAACTACTGCTAGTGAGAACACATTATACAAAAGTGGTAATTAAGTCAGAAAAGAATCTTATTGAGCAAATCGTGGCAAATTCTTCTTAAGTTGCAAAGAGGTTGCCATGTTGCTTATTCTAATAAACTCAGTCCTTACTTCCCGCTTCCTATCTCCTACCTCCCACCCTGAAGATATTCGGCCCATGGCTCTATCTCACTTTATTATTGGAAAAGATCCAACACCTGTACTGGATTTGAAAGTCAGGAGGTTCAAGAAGTCAAGATTGACCTACTACTACCATTACACCAACCTATACAAAAACTACGCGTGAAGTATATTGAACTACAAGAAGACACGCTGGTTATTCTTCAAGAAGACTACCTTCTAGCACTAAGCTGTGTCATACTGGGCAATTACATCTCCGTAATGGTGGCGTCGGTGTGCACTGGTAAGAAATAGTGTGCCAAAAATTGTTTAAAACTTGTATGTAGCGTAGGATGATCCTTAATATAGACAAAAATCCACTTTTCATCTCACGCCCCCTAGGACGTTTCCAAATACGATAAAAAAATCGGAAAAATATTTTGAGCTTTTAATATAGGCAACAAACCGCGCCTGTAACCATCTATAGGTATATCTCATACAGGGTCAACCTGGAATGATGAATATCTCAAAAAATACACATTGTATAGAAAAATTTGCTGAATAAAAATTGAATATCTTCAAGGAGGACATCTGTTAGCATTAAATTTCATTCACCATCTCCACTTCAGGTGGGTGTAGTAGGTAACAACATTAAAATATTCGAACCTCCGTTGTTAATTTTGTTCTCTTCGATTACAGCACCCATCTATAACGAATTAAAAAAAGTTTTCTAAACAAATCTTGTGTGCTTTTAAAGTGGAACCCAAATCTGCTGTAAAAAATATCTTATCAAATATAATACAAAAATATCTTATCTGTTCTTATCGAATATTTTAATGTTGCATCCTACTACACCCACCGGAAGTGGGGATGGTGAATGAAATTTAATGGTAACGGATGTCCTTCTTGAGGATATTCAACTTTTTATTTAGCAAATTACAGGCACGGTTTGTTGTCTAGATTAAGAGCTCAAAATATTTTTCCGATTTTTTTATCGTATTTGGAAAAGGTTCTAGGGAGCGTCGGATGAAAAATGGTTTTTTGTCCATATTAAGGATCACCCTATGTAGCCAATATGCTCAATTGATGCCAATACCTTCAAATAGTGTCAATAAACTCAATTAGTACCAATAGGCCCAATAAGAGCTAAGAGGCTCAATAAGTGCCCCTAGACTAAATTACTGTAAATCGATTAAATTAGTGCCAATACACTTAATTAACTAGTGCTGTCTATATTTGTTCTGGCTTGCATCGCTTTGGTCAAATGAGGATCTTCATAAATTACCGTTCGGGTGTTTCTTGAGGATCGGATTTCAGATCTGGTTGGGCCTCACGGTTTCTTCCCTTCCGCTGAACTATTTTGAATGTTTGGGAAACTTGACGTCTTCTATAACCATTCTGTGGTGATAACCGTTAACCGTTGAAAGCAACTTAGATCTCTCGAAAAGTATCTTGGAATTTGTTACGGTTCAAATTTCTCGAACTATAACGTATGTCGCAAGCCTTCTTAATAACGTTTGTCGTGAGTAGCACGTTACGACGAAAGTCGAATTTATCGCGCACGCTACGAATTTCCCATTGGTGGATTCTTTTAATGCACAAAAATTATCGAGACGACGAGCGGATATTTTGGCTACTTTCTTATATTTGGGCGTTTTCGGCGTGCTTCGTGAAGCTAAAAGTTTACACGTAAAGTATATATGTGGCTTCAATAATTCCAAGTTAAATTGGTGTGTAAATGTAAATCCGACCGCATTTGCCGCAAGTATTTCTTTTTCCAGTTCTTTTGTAGTCTCGTGGTTGTGTTAATTCTAATTACGACGTATGCTTTAGCACGTGTCTTGACCTCATACTCTACTCGTGTATTACAATCTGGATATTTCCTGGGGGTGCTGGAATGGCTAGTTAAGAATCCTTCGCTATAAAACGTGACGACTACTACGACCACGGTTTCGCCTACATTGAAGCTGCCAATGGCCGATGAACTCAACCGGCTGAGGGGTCGTTCCGTGCTCCGTCGTCTAGTTTTCCTAAGGGATATTCTGTGGCTACCTATCTTCTGAAGCTGTCAACCTTCCTTATTAAAACTGCATGCTTTAGAACACAGCTAAGTTTACTGTTTAAGAAACCTATTCACTATTCATGCATATGAAGCTCACGTACATGTGACATTAAACGGTTTGAATCCCTAGCATATAAGTAACTTTTTATTCGGGGTAGGCTCCATCACCAACGCTCGGTTTTGTTGTTAACTAGCTCCATAAGAGTTTGGGCGCTTTAGATAAAGTGGGTGAAGCTAAAACAAAAGGCCTTTTGGGTTAGCGGGAGCTACTTACCGTGCTAGTCCGAGTTTAAGTTAGATTTAAGTCACCGTGTGTAAGTGACGTGTGTACGTCAAGTTTCCTTAATCACCAATCCTCAATTGAAACGCTAACTTTAATTTGGGGTGTAACAAACAAAAGCTTACCTGAATTTCGACATATTGATTGCGAGCTTTAATTAATTTGTTGTTGCTAACACCCGTAAGTCTTATGCAATAGAATCTCTCACTTCTCACATATTTTCTAGTACTGTAAGTTTTATTTGCTACATTTAATTGTCTATTTGTCTCTCTGATTTGTGTTTGTTTTAGCGTATTAGACCTTAAGTAAAACCTATTAAATTCCTGTTGGTCGGTTTTATTTCTTTCTATTACCCAGGCGGCGCTTCGTTAGGCAGCAGTTTATTTCTTTCAGTTCCTCAAGGACCTCCCCAACTCACCGACTAAGCCGGACACTGCTGTGCTAACTATTACAAATACGGGATCTTCCACGAATTTAGTGCGCTATTTCGAGCCAAATAGTATTGTCCTTCTCTAGGTTGTATCGCTAGAGCCGTTGTTTCTTTTATTATTGTTTGTGGACTACAACCGTTACAGATTCTCATTTCAAGCGCATGTTCTGGTACCGCTCACTTCTCAGTGTGTCTTAGATGGCAATCATATTCGATATGATAATCTTCGAGTGCCGAGCAAAAGTCTTGATCGTGTTTTGTTAACATTAAATTTATACCATAAATAAATTTAACAAAACACAATACAAACGACAATTTCCACTATCCATTTTAAGGTGATGAAAAATTAATGAAAAATACCGTAGTAAAAAAATAAGTTTTCCTATTTCTTAGCACTTTTCCTCGCCAATACCTAGTAGATATATTGAAGTACAATCGGATATGTGTAGGAAAATCAGTTTAAGTAATGAAAAAAAAATAAGTTTTAGGAGTACCTTTCATGGTAGGTATATTAGAGACAAACATAAATCGACAATCTTTTCTATGGATTGTAGTTCTTAAATAATGTTATAATAATAAAAATTATGTCAGTGTAGGTATCTCGAGACAAATTATTAACAATACCCAAACACTTCAGTAGAATCGTGCACGTATTTGTTTTTAAATCCCTAGTATATTATCACTTAAACATTTATTTTTAAGGAAATGTAAATTAATGGGTTATATGGAAAAGTTGCCCAAAAGAAGTATCCAAATTTCTTACCTAATTTGATTTTTAAGTTTTACAACAAATTAATCTCAATTAACGTAAAATGTGTAACCTCTTAAACAATTATCTTGCTTTAATGGTAAATAACCAAAGAACCTTAATAATAGATGTCAATTATCAATAAGGTCAACAATAACATAGCCGTTTTTATGTAGAAATCCTTCAGTAAATCCTAGTCTCTATATTTCTTCTTATCTTCAATCTAAACTCCATAAATAACGTTAAAAGAATCATAAAATTATTACTCCGGTTGCATAATATCCATTTGCATTCGTATGAATAAATTTAACGAATAAAATAGAAATTCAATGTACGCTCTACTAATACAAAAATTGTGTTTATTATTACGTCTAATATACAAAATTGTAACTAGCCTATAAAAATAAACTAAGTAATTAAATTGTACGACAATAATAAGTACTTTACCCGCAAAAATTATTAAAAGAAATAAAAATAGGTATAGAGTCCTGACTTTGAAAATTTATTCTTAAAACATAGACATTTTTTTAAACACATCGTTGAAGTTATATTAGTTTTAAGTTTATATTTTGAATTTTACACATTTTATGAAATTATAATCTGTTTGAGCATACTTTAAAACTAGGTAGAAAAAATAAGTGAGCCGCAGGCGAGTGCTTTTAGGCTTGAAATAAACGCGTCTGGTGTAACGCGAGCTGAGGTACGGTGAACTTTTACTCATCACAAATAGAATAAAGAATAAAGATGTCGCCCCGTGACTCATTATACCGTGAAAAATTTGCCTTAACCGTTGATTAAAAAATTTAGAAAGATACACAATACATATCAATAAAATGTTAACAAAAATTGACCGACATGTAGATGGCAATACCGTCAATTTAACCCATTTATTTAGTTGCTTCGTGACTGTAGTTGATATCGCATCATAGTTGAATCGGAGATTCTTTGAAAGTTAATGTAACTTCTGTGACAATTACTAAGTGTGTTTACGTCAATTGCACAAATATTAAAATAACTAGTGTTAAATAACAGTAAAGTTATCTCATACGCGTTCTGTATCTTTCCGAATTGTTTATTGACGGATGCCGCGTCACCTCACCAAGGTACTCTTCAATGTTTGAAAGGCTCTTATACATGTGTGTTATACGATTTGTGGCTTTTCACATTCATTTTAACTTTTTTTTTTAAATTTGCATCTCTCTGCAATAAAGTGATAATATCTTCAACTTAAAACTCATTGTAATGATGATACTGAATATAGGATCAGAAGAGAAGAATACGGAACATATTGTGCGCCTGTTCTTGATCGCAGATATTTAAACCTGGGGTCTATGTATATAGTACCAAAAGAACTAGTTAATAAACTTATAAGTTTTATTTAAAATGACGCTAGGATCCATATTGATGTAGTCTTTATTTTAATATACAGGGTGTATCATAATGAATTGGAAATATTTTAACTGTAGAAAGCTGAGTTCAAAATATTAAGATTTAACCCAAATTACTTAGATAAAATGTGGCTACTTACTGAGTTACAGGGTGTTTTATTTCAAAAATTTATAAATTATTTGTACCCAGTACGTTAAAACCATTCGAGGTATCCTTGTCATACTTGGCAAGAAGTCTAGGTACTGAACTCGCAACTAACTTATGTTATCTCTCCCAAAATTTACGCCACTGACATAATTGCCATTTTAGCACAATTTTTCGATTTTCCAATACTTTCTTTAAAAACAAGATATTCTTTCTTCGTAACGATAAAGTCATTATTTTTCGAGATATTTAAAGTCAAACATAAAGTGGGTTTTTATAGATGACAACCTTAATTATTTTGGTGTTTTTTACCACTTATATGATGGCGTAAAAACCAGTACTTTACATAATTTTTTTTTTCGAAGCATCACTAAAGTTAACAAGCGTTTACCGCAGAACTCCACATCGCCTCGTTAAGCGAAAATAATATTGCGTTTTAGAAAAAAATAGTTCAAACTAAAGCTACAGACAATAGAATTTTCAACAACTTTTTTTCCTCAACTTTTTTTGTCAAATTGATATTGGTAGAGATATTGTTACAATAATTAGTGTCACGTAATTGTTATATCTCAGTAATTACTTATCGGATCAACAAAAATTTAAACAAAAGTTGTGTATAATTAAATTAAAAACAACTTTTATTTATAAACAAAAATGTGTAAAATGAATATTTTTCTAAATATTTTAAAAATTGGCAAATTTGTGTAGGTTAACGGCCTTTTGGCTATATCGATTAAGCCCAAAATTTAATCACATCTTTGGAATTATAAATAAGGGTTTTGTAAAGTTTCATAAAATCGGATGGCTGGTTTTCTGGGAATATTGTTTACATACGGACAGACGGCCGGCCGCCGTTTGTTTCATTATAACGTACATACTAACTCGAATTCATCGGTAAAAGTGAAAAAAGTGTAAAGTTTTCGGTTTGAAACTGTCGCATAACTCCCCATCTTATTTTATAAGATGTGGAGTAAAATAAGCGGCCTTAAGGTGACTAAAATCGGCACTAAAGAAATTTATTGTAGGACGATTTTCGAATTCAGAAATCTGATTTTAATCATTTGAGATTTTTGATTATAAAACAGTAAACAAATATTATCTTTTTATCAATTGTACATGTTTAATGTTTAGACATCTGTTTAGAGTTATGAGTGCACCCCAAAGAGTTTTAAAGTTCTATCATTGTTCTAATTAATTTTAAAAATACTTCTGGGAAATTAAACAAAAAATTGACCAATACTGGATGATTCAGTTTAGTGTTCGCGGCATTTTGTTTTTTACTACACACTTTATGAAATAGGATAGGGAGTTATGCGACGGTTTCCAGATCGAAAATTTTTACACACTTTCTTTTTTTTTCACTTTTTCCGATGAATTAGAGTTAGTACGTTATAATGAAAGAAAAAAAATTATTGCCCCATTTCCTTCCTCCTCTAGTAGTGTTTCCAAATTACGTTTTCTCAAATCTTAATTTAACTCTCGGCGCCTTTTTTTAACGTGTTTTATATTTTCACATTCATCACCACACAGTTTGCACATTCTCTCTTCATCACTCATTCAGTACTTATTTTCATTTTCCTCGTTTCCGATTCTAAATCTGGCTATAATTCTTTTTTCTCTCAGTTCTTTTTCCTCCGTTATATACTTTGAAATTCTGTCTGTTATTAATTGGGTATATTTCTCATTACACTTCCCTTCATTTATTTTTGCTCTTCTGTCTTGCAATTGTATGTCTTTATCTCTTGCTATTATTTTATCCTCTATACTTCCTCCTTCTTACTAGTCTTTCAAAAATCCTGGTTCTTTTTTCCGAATCATTTCTAAATATTCTTCATTCTATTTCCCATACTTGTCCTACTATTCCATTTCCTTTCTGTTTCAACTCTCTTTTAGTGTTCTCCATCCATGTTGTCATATCTTATATTATACCCTAAATATCTGTATGTATCTCTTCCTCCCCCCACCACCATTTCTTAGTACTTCATTTTCTCTTTTTAATTTCTATTAATTTTGTTTTCTCAAAATTTGCTTCTAATTTTTTTTCCAAATACTTTTTCTGAACATTAATTAATGCTGCCATCTCTTCTTCCTTCGTCGCTAATGGCACAACATCATCCGCGTATACCATAACACCCATATCTTTTTCCTCCCTATTATTGCTCTACCAGATTTTTTTCCTCCTCTACATATCTTATATAAATTGTAATCAGGTTAAGGCTTAATGGACGTCCTTGCTTTAGACTTCTTTCTCCCTCTTTTATTTTCTATCTGTTTGGTGACTATGTGTTTTAGTCTATCTCTACCGAAAAAATTGGTCACCCTCTTTGTGGTGCTACACGTCGACCCATCCAAAGTTTTCTTTAACCACACATTCGGTCCTTCTATAAGGGGTTTAGGGGCTTCAATACATCCATGGCTATAATTATCCAATATATTACGGAAGTGGAAAAATACACCATCAAAATCAGCTACCTAGCTATATCATTATAACCCTTGAAATGAATTAATTTTGACATTAGAGTTTCTTTTAGAACTTTTGAGGTGCCACTTGGAACTCTCAAAATAATAGAAATTCCAATTTTGCAAATATGTTCTTAGTGAATTTTTATTTAAGGTTGTTTATATTAATTTTAACCTTAATTTAATTATGTGTGTGTTAATAATTTAAAAATTTTTTTAATCGTTGACCAGTCTGAAGATGACGTTTTATATTACAACGTCAAAACTAGTCACGTTTTTCTAAAAATAAAAATAAAAATTAGTATTGAAATATGACAAGTGCTTTTCTTTCTTTCTCTTATTTAATTTATATAATTCCAATACTTTGAGATATGGATCTCCACTGCGTTTATAAAATAATAGAAAAAATGTTTACGTATCATTTGAAGAATCAAAATTCGGCTTGAACTTTTGAAATATCAGAACCTTAAAGGAAAACTGATGAGGTGTCAGGTTTTTTTAAATCCATTTTAATTTTTTCACTTATAGTCCAAGCAATGGGTACAAAAAAAGGAGTTCTATTCGCAAAAGGTCGGAACGAATTTAAATTTAGTGGGAGAGTAGGCACATGTCCCCTGGTAGTACACCTGAGTTTGCGACCTCGGGGGCTTACTGCTCGAGGAGCGGGGGATGAAAACTTAGCTTTGCGACGCTTTTTGGTAAATATTGCTGTTGTGGTAATTGATATGAGCATTTTTAATTATCATTATCTACGGTCAATATTTTCTTATTATCTTTGCTCTAGGCGCCAAATTTATTATTTTTGTGAATACAATATAGAAGAAAATTTAATTTTCAACTCCTTTCCACACCTCCATTGAGGTAGAATTGGTCGATGCGTTTTTTTTAACGTGGTATCCCCAAAAGACCTAATCCACTGTTGATATCGGGGTTTATTTAATTTTCAATCGTTTGCGACGTTGTAAGCTGATTCGCCTTCCTTGTTATCATCCTCAGAATCTGCACGAGATGCTTTTAAGTAAAACCTCTGGAGCTGGTTCCCTTGCAATCCGTGCGGCGACTAATCCTGTGATTGTTCTTTACCATCCAAGATCCTCAAGATTGAATAAATTTTTGGAGAAGGCCTGTACAAAGTTCGTATACCGGAGAGAGTCTAACTTACGATGTTCACTTGTTGCACCGTACTGCCTCAACAGTTCGCCAGCGGCAACGACTTCCGTTAATTTGCATTAGGGTAGTCAAAGTTTGGAAGAATCGAATCTTGCCTTGATTGAACAACTCCGATGTACTGTCACATCCACTGAAGGCATGCACAAATAATATATTTTTTGCAACAGCATGACTATATTGCAAACTGTGAGGCAAATACATCCTCCTTGTTCCCCCTCCCCGGCTTGCAGAAATAAACATTCGGAATCTCTCTGGCTTTAGCAGTCAACAACCATAGCAAATCTATATCTTCTCCAATAACGAATACTGAGGAAAAATAAGGAGCAAGTTCCATAGCAATCTGCACAATTAATGAACACGCTTTTGGGCCACCTGTTTAACCGTGTAGTTATATGCTTCCAACTTTTTTTGCAGCAATGCTACAAGGCGCCTTTTATTGAAGCTGTTCAATAAAAACTTTGGGGATATCTGTCAAAAGCAACAATTGTATTCGGCCCATAAAGCCTTGTAATATAGTGAATGTAATTAACACAAATCAATGCAAATGAATTGTGACGACTCCACGCACCTGACTGCGCAACTTGTTTTCTGACGTAGATGTCGTTGAAATGCCATGGCGACCACCATGTGACGGAACAGTAACGGATCAAACACAAATTTCTGTGGCGTAGGGTTAATTTGTTTATATGAAAAGTCGTTTATTTTACAGCGATTTCAGTTTTTGCTGTACTCACTTTTTTATATATCGTTTTTATAATGATAAATTGATGTCCTTCACTGTATTATTTTGTCACCTTGATTCTAAAATCTCGTAACTTGTTTTTTCGTGTTTTTACAGGAGAGGATTTAATTGTTCTGAGAAATCCAGTCACAATAATACAAAAAGTGAAAAGTTTTATTTATTCAAAACTTTAAGTTATTTCTTAATAATTTTGATAATAATCTGACATACGAGTTTTGAGATTTTTAATGTTGCGGTTTTATCACATGAGTTCAAATGGAACATTAAGTGTATCTGAATTTGTTTAAAATGAATCTGCCCTCAAATTTAAAAATGTTTTATTTCGGTAAATATCTCTCATTGAAAACATTTTAAAACTAGACACATAATACTTGGAATAAACTAAATACATAAAAATAAGAATTCGTTATTATACAAAATGAGAAACTGAGAAACTATTAACTTGTATATAGTAAAGAAACTCATTCTAAGGTGGGAATATTAATCTTTTAATTTAATATTGTATACAATAATTTTATTATGAGAAAGGTCATCATAAAACTGATGGTAATCTGGTAGTAACGCCCTCTTCAAATCTTGCAAGTGAGAATACTTTAAGTGGGCAATCTTTAAGCTTTCGTTATGAAATTCAGGTAACATGTGTAAAGCCATTGTAGCTACTGATTTGTTGATACGTTTTGGAATAATGGACCAATCGTCATCAAAACTTAGTTTATATTCTATATTTCCTGAAATGTAATAGCATCGTAAATGCTTGAGGTAACTAATTATGAATTTGCTTTCTTACCTAATGGATTGTACTTCAAGCATCTAATATTGGTTACAACAGGATCTCCTGACACTGATCCGGGTCTTATAGAACTGTAAAATTTTAAACCTTCAAAGTTTTTAAAATAGGTGTGATTCAGGTACTCAACCGTATATGGGAAGGGCTTAATTCTTGCCGTTTTGTAGATATCTACATAATCTGCTGGTATGCTTATCTCTCTGTTCTTAAGTTTTCTGAATTATTGTAATATTACTTGTCATGGCCAAATTAAGTAGAGCATTAAACAGGGTCACGTTCCTGTTCTGATAAGTGCATCCGTCGCTCCAGAATGTTATCTCATCAGCAGCTTTACATAATTTGATGTGGTTGATAATAAAATTAGACAGAATTGTAGCAAACTCATTTGAAGTAAGACCTCCCTCACATGCATTCCATACATAACAGTAGGCACTTTTTGTATTTAAGTTATAGAGTGTAAAATTGTGTACTGTTAATTTGGATTTATAATACAAAGCTGAAGCTTGTTTTCTTGGACTTGAAAGCACCGACGGTAGATCCATTGTAAAAACAAACTGTTTGTTTTCTTTATCACAATCTTTTTCTTGCCTGGCTCTTTCTTTCTTTTGAATATATTTATTGTAGTCTTCATCGGACACATTTTTGGTACGATGTCCTACACACGTGTCACATTCATCTTTCTTTCTGTGGTACAAACTTAGGTTCATAGTTTCAAAGTTATCAGAAAACACTGTAAAGGAAAGAGGATTTGTACTACTTTCATAGTCATATTGGTTCAAGATAGAGTTTGTTCGTTGTAGCTCGGCAGTAGTGTGATTCAAGTTTGTTTAAGCTGTTGAAGAAGTCCTCTAAATGTTGAGTCTCTGCCGCTTTTCTGTTGTTGCTTGAATGCATTGGACGAACATTTTTTTTGTATGCTTGAATCCATCCTAAGACACTCCATTCGCCGAGGCTCAATGTATTAAGAAACATCTTTTTACAAACATTCAATTGCTCATTGCCCTCTCCTGGTAAATGGTATGACAAAGAACAATTCCTTCTATAGTCGGGGGTAGCTTTCGACCCTTTCCTTTCTTTCACCGTTTTTTTATGGACAAGTAAGTTTACAAAAATCTTTTTTTCTGACCATGACATATTTTTCCAAAATTTGTTGAAGATTGTTATTCTTTGATTTTGGGTAATTTTTCTGCAATGATATTTGGTTGACTTCTTACTCAAATTACAATCACAGCTTGGTTTCATTACTCTTGCATTTTTGTCAACATCATATTTCCATTTGGCTTCTTCTACCCTTTTAACACCTTTGTATGGGTTACCCATTTCCCTTTTTTTTTGTTTTTATTTGTTTGCCACTGCAGCTATCTCCTCCTGATTCATGGTTTGCAGAATAGTCACTATCATCATCACTACCTTCAGACTGATTTTTAATAATAATTGAATCATTTTCGAAATTATTACTAGATAATACTTTCAAATTATCCAATGGCAATGAGTTCAGCTCCCTATTTTCAGTTCTATCTTGTTCGCCCTCGTCACATATTATACCAGTGCAACCGGGGGAAGTTGTACGAATATTTGGTGTCATAACTCTCAACTCAAGGACACATTCATCTTGACTAGAGTCAGTAAAACTGATTTGATTGTTAGACTGAGAATCAGGAATTAATCTTCCATCGTTGTTTACCAGAAAAGATCCTGTTGGAATGCTTTCACAAAATGAAGATTGTTTTCATCTGTAGCTAACACAATGACTGGATTTTCTTCCAGTTGTTTATCCTTTTCTAACTTGTCTAGAGCAATTTTAAGAATTTTAATTCCTCTGCTAGCCATTTCTTCAACTGAAAACGATAAATGTTTACGAAACTAAAATCTCGTAAGTCGATGATGGAGGAAATAGTTAAATTCTTGTAAATCAAAAGACACAAAATTATCAAAAAATAAAGTTATGTTTTTCATAGCCTTACAATACAATGGCAAGTTAATGACTTGCGAGGTTTTACTTTTAGTTTGCTGTAGAATTGAATCACGAGTTTTTATAATTGCTAACAGATGGCTCTAGCTGTGCGAAATATGAATTACAAGCATTTAGAAAGATGTATTTTGATCCATTATGTGTGATAAAGTTACAACACTTATTTCGGAAATTTCAGACTTACGAGATTTTAGAATCAAGGTGACGATTTATTTATTGGGAATGTCCAGATAGTGATAACGTCTCCCAATGTCGTTTTTCTATTTTTTACACAAAATGCACTAATCATTTATACAGTTCTTTTCAAAATTACTCTAAACTCTTGCATTCCGTCACTGACTTTTACACCAATGGCGTTTTTGGTTTACCTGCACTGGCACGGAGCGAGTGCAATAATGGCTGTTTCACAAAAAAAGCACCGATTAATTCTACCTCAATGGTGGTGTGGAATTTATATTTTCTTGTATCATGTATGCACAAAAATAATAAATTTGGCGCCTAGATCAACAATAATAAGGAAATATTGACTGTAGATAATGATAATTAAAAAACGCTCATATCGGAGTATGTAGCGGTGCTTTTCAAGAAATCAATCTTTTATTATATACGAATAAATGTATCAAATCGGACATCTGCAGACTCCCAAATATTACGCTTTCATAAAAAATATATTACAGAATTGTTTGATAGCGATATTCGACTTAATCCAAAATAAACTTTTGATTTTTTAAATTTCAAATCAAGCTCCACGCACCTTAGAATAGAAAGTATTGGTCGTACACGAAAAACGCAAGGACCTAAAATTGTGGACAATTTTGTTCTCTACATGTTTTATTTTTTATTTTTTTTTTGATAGCACTTACCACATTAACGCTATTTTCCAAAAAGCGTCGCGACGCAGAGTTTTCACCCCGCCCCTCGAACGGCAAGCTCCCGAGGTCGCAAACTCAGGTGTACTATCAGGGGATCTATGTTTATCATCCCACCAAGTTTTTTTATTTTTGGGGAATTTTCCAACCTAGTTTCATTTCTGTATGTTATATAGGCGGTGATGGTACATTACTTCAAAAGTAATAGTATATTATGTTATACGGGGAAAAGCAATTCTTTACATGACGAGACCGTGGTAATACTAATAGAAGGCAACCCATGAAGAGTAACTTTTCTTCCAAATAAAATATGTTATTTTCCTTCATATTTCGGTAAATGACTATAAAATATCTAATTTTCTAATTAATATATTTTATTTGTTTGTTTGAACAATATGTAGGAGCGTTGGAGAAAAAGAAGAAAAATAAAAGCATTACAGATTAAAAAAAATATGTCAGTCTACTAACACGACAAAACTTAAAATAAAACAAAGACTTTCGTAAAAATCATAGAACAGTAAAGGTTAGCTTCTCACTTTCCTGAAAAGTGTGACCCATTTTCTCTAACACGTCTCATAAGATCATAGTATGTCTTAGTGACACGACTGTTACAGATAGAGTGAAGAAAAATAAGCACCCCGAAATTTTCAGAAACCATCGCGATGTTTGAAAATAGTTATGCAAATGTCGAAATGTTGTTACAGATTCATTTGCAAAAGTAGAACGTATGTCGAAAGCCTTCTTAAAAACGTGTGTCGTGTGTAGCACGTTACGACGAAAGTCAAATTTGCCGCGCATGTTGCGAATTTTCCATTGGTGGATTTTCAATTAACAAAAGTTTTGGGGACGATGAGCGGACATTTTCTACTTTCTTCTACATGGGTGTTTGGCGTGTCTCCTGAAGTTAAAATTTTATACATAAATTATTAATGTGTGCTTCAATAATTTCAAGTCGAATTGGAGTTTAAATTTAAATCCGACCGCATTCACCGTAAGTACTTTCTTTTCCTTTCTTTTGTTGTCTCGTGATTGTGTTAGTTCTAATTACGACGTATGCTTTAGCACGTGCGTTGACCTCATATTCTCATCGTGTATTACACCTGGATAACTCCTGGGAGTGCTGGAATTAAGCTAATTCCTTATAACTTAGACTACCCGTTTCCCTCCGCAACTCTACAGGCTGCAGGGGTCGTTCATGCTGCATAATTGCTACTTCGAGGGAACATATTTGCCATCCGTTCTTCTATACATACATTTCCCTAAAGGAAATCCTGGGGTTACCTACCTTCTGGAGCTGTCGAATACTGTCGCTAGCAGGAACTTTCATTCTCGGAACTGCATACTACAGAATACAGCTTTAATACAGTTTTAATGTTTAAGTAACCTATTCAATATTAATGCGTATGACGCTCACGTACATGTGACATTAAACGGTTTGAATCTCTAGCATTTAAGCAAATTTTTATTTGGGGTAGACTCCATCATCGACGTTTGGTTTTGTTTTTTTTAACCAGCTCCATAGGAGCTTGGGCGCTTTACATAGAGTGGTTGAAGCTAAAACAAAAAACCTTTTGGGTTGGCCGGAGGTACTTACCTTTTTATTCTGAGTTTAAGTTAGTTTTAAGTCACCGTGTGTAAGTGACGTGTGTACGTCGAGCTTTCTTAGTAACCAATCCTCAATTGGAACGCTAACTTTAATTTGGGGTGTAACTAAAAAGCTTACCTAAAATTCGACACATTAATTGCGAGCTTTAATTATTGTTGTTGCTAACGCACGTAATCATATGCGACAGTCTCTCTATTTCTGTCACATTCTCCTAGTACTTTAAGTTTTATTTGCTATATTGAATTGTCTATTTGTCTCTCTGATTTGTGTTCGCTTTAGCGTATTAGACTTTT
This sequence comes from Abscondita cerata, assembly GCA_030710515.1. NCBI lineage: Eukaryota > Metazoa > Arthropoda > Insecta > Coleoptera > Lampyridae > Abscondita > Abscondita cerata. The sequence goes on from JALBCR010000414.1 coordinate 20,064, forward strand.
AGTAAAACCTGTTGAACTCCTGTTGGTGGGTTTTATTTCTTTCTATTACCCAGCAAGTGACGTCTTGTTAGGCAGCAGTTTATTTCTTTATAGTTCTTCAAGGATGCCCACTCACCGACTAAGCCGGACGCTGCTGTGCTAACTACTACAAATACTGGATCCTCTACGAATTTAGTGCGCTACATCGAGCCAAATTGTCTTATTTTTCTCTTTAAGTTGTACCGCTAGAGCCGTCGCTTTCTTTCGTTTATTTGTAAACAACAACCGTTACAATGTTTATAAGTCAAATTTTGTAAAACACTTGGATTATTGACACGCGCTAAAGTATTGTCGTACCTAGGTCTGTAAAGGAAACAAATACGGCATTCGTTTGCTCATCGTTTGCCTAGGGAAAACTTTGCCCATCGTTGATCCTGCGAAAAAATACATGAGACCTTATTTGTTTAAAAAGAATCAATCTATCTAGAATGAAGTTTTAGATTGTTACGAGAGTTCGCATAGCAATTTTGTGTGAGCAAAGTTAGAACTCGAGCCTCGAGAATGATATTCGTCAAGACTATGACTATTTCACGAAAATACGTTTATGACTTTTAAAAATTAATTGACGTTTGATGTTTATTATGTGACTAAGGAGACTGCGGCAATTGTTATTTTGTCACTCAAAAATGGGGTACGTTGTGTACCGATTCTCTATTGGTTGACAAGCTCCGCAGTTTGGTTGAAATAAATTCAATTTTATTACAATGAGCCGTTCCAAAAAACTCTATACCTATCTGTTTCAGTTGTATAAATAAAAAAATTAATGTAAATGAAAACTAAATTAAATTTGGATCGAACAAGTTCAAATATTTTTGAGGCGATAGTAGGTATAAGTTTGTGCTACCAATGGTTTTACGTTAACAAAAACAAAACTTGATTATAATATAGTGATAGCCTCAAGTGCTCAGAAAAAGAAATGAATGGCCACTTTAGGAAGAGGTGAACTAAAGAACATGTTGGTAAAGTTAGCACCCTAAGTTTCGGCAAATTGAAAAAAAACGATAATTTAGCACTAATTTGTAACAAAAAAATTAAATTTCTACCCAAATAGACACACTGTAATACCGATGTTTAAAGTGAGGTGCCAAAATGAGCTCAAGCTACCACCCCCACTATGTCTAAATCAAATTTCAACAGCACAACTAAACACCTTAATTAAGCACTACTTTGTACCCACGATAGTTTTTCATAATCTCAATAATTAGTTAATAATCAATTTTGACAACTTAACAACAAATTACCACATGGTGCCTTCAGAGGGCGGCAAATTTTATTCTAGCTTGAGTTTAATAAGTTAGCACCCGCACTTAAAAATTTGGTATTACAGTGAATCTATAACTAACCCGTACTTTCGGTTTCTACGACAAAGTTTTCAAGGCAGTAGATTCAAAGGCTTCCATAAAAATGTTGGCGACAACAAAAGGTAACGGGGATCATAGATCCTATAGCAGTACCGGAAACGTGTTTGTAAAAGTGATTGAGGAGTTAAAAATAAGTGGACGACATACACTTTTGTATGATCCTATTCTGTCACATTGCTGGGATATTACTTGTTAGATATTTGCAAGAGAATCTTTGACAGGAACTTTTGTAAACAATGATGTAACATCAAAACTAACAATGAGATCATGATGATTTACCTTCAAATTATCTAAACTTTGAAAGAATTGGTGAGAGTTTTAGATATGTGAAGATGTTTTACCTACAAATTTGTTAAGGATTTTTGACAGAAATTTGGAGATTGAATTGTGCTAACAATGCACGAATGGAAGTGGAAGGGGCAAGGCGTTTTGAGAGTGAGATTAGATGATTTAATAATTTGAATAACTTTACGTTTAATCCTAGGTGTGTAGTCACGTGGTAAACGCATATAAGTATCTTTATCACTCTGATGAAGCCCCTTACAATAGGTGACAAAACGTTGGCAACCAACCATTTGGCCCCGTCCAATACCGGAAGACGTTTTTGTTTTAACAATGACTCCGGCCATGGAAACCTCAATACTTACGTTAATAATAATAACTTCAAAAATTAAATCAGTATCAGGATTGAGTTGGAAAGAAATATTTATAGAAAATGTTGTCAAAATTGGTTCTCCCTAAAGTTATTAAAAATTAAATAACAGTAAATAAACGACATGGTATAAAACTTTGTATTACTTATGAATTATGAAGTGAAATGAAAACGAGCGGGCTTAAGAGATGGTAGAGATTATCTGCAACAGTAAGGTATGATTGCAAGCTCGTAAAGAAAGAATCATTCAATAGATTACTTAAAACAACAAACATTACGTTCATATAATGTTACATTTTTTACTACATACGTGCTCATTACTATTTCTTGAAACTAGTCGGTAAAATTCCGACGATATTTAATTGACGTTATGCAAGTAAACAAAAAGAGTTATAGGAAGAAATGAAAGAATTATGATTATGATTTCTTAGAAAATAGTTAACAAATTCATTACATAAAATATCATTAGGTAGTATTATGTTGGTACATATGATACATTTTTCAATTCGATATAGATAAGATGAATTGGCGGGTAGTAAAATTGATTACGTCGCAACATCTAAAGAATCCAACAACTTCATCATTCATTCTTGATTATATCAGAATGAATCGATCATGGTATTGGCGGTCACGTCAATAATATCCTATTGATTTAAATTAGAACATACAATTACTGGAGATTCGTATTAAATTAATTTAATTTTGCGAGTGTGAAATAAAAAATGATTTTGTGGGAACGAAAACTACGTACCAATCAAATACAGTAATCGCATGCAAATTGCTAGATATTTTCTTTTTCAAACTGAACTTTTACCAACACTCGTAGTACATATATTCTTTTCTTGATAGTTTGATAGTAACTTTAATAGTTTATTGAGCATTGATTACGTTGCAGTTGATAACATTTGAACCTCTGACGTAAAAATACTACATGAGTCTAAGTAGTATCTACGAAAAATACTAATTAATTTCAGTGCTTACCGTTTAGGGGCCTCTAATTTGAAATTATGAATTAAACTGCTCTAAGTAATTTGTGAAATAAGTTTAGTTTTTTTACTGAAAAAAACTTTACAATAAATGATTTAAAAAATAATAATTTAAAATTGTTGTTCAGCCGAGTTGAAAACCACGAATCCATTAGTAAATTACTAGTCCATATAAATAAGATGGGGAGTTATGCGACATATTCCAAACCGAAAAATTTTTCAAACTAGATTTAGTACGTTACAATGAAGCAAAAAACTGTCCGAATTGGCCCTCCGTTCGTATCAACCACCAATCCAATTTTGTGACTCTTGGCATATAGCAGATCTGATTAGATTTTGGAGATCAAGCCAAAAGGGATATTAACTTACATAGATTAATGTATTCTTGGAATATTTACAAAAATATTCATTTTACACATTTTTTTAAAAGTTGCTTGTAATTTACACACAACTTTTGTTTGAACTATTTTTTAAACGCTATTTTCTTTTCCTTTTTGAATTTCAGCTGTTGTTTTAAACATTCAAGTACCTGGTCCCGTCTTAAGCATATCCTTTGTTAACAGAGTTTTATTTTAATGTTTTATAACGCCTTACACATTCGATACTTTTTTACACGAAAACTGTTGCTCGAAATACAGTATTTTAAAGAATTAATCTATTTGATATTTGACTTTAAATTTCTTTCTCCATACTTTATATATTTCACCAACATTTTCCAAGTTCGTAATTTCTGAAATCCTTTTCTACTTTGTAGCTCTATATTTTTCTTGGTCTTCTCTTTTGGTTTTCATGTTTTCTTTGCACATGACCCATCCAACTTAATTTACCTAGTTGTTTTTGTAATTTTCTATTTGTTCTTTGACTTTATATGTTTTATACCCCTTTATATCCTTCTGAATATTTTTTTCCGTAATTTTGATCAACAACCCTGCTTACTATACTCATAAGTTCGGCTTTTGAGATACTTCAAAATTGAATTATTATCAAACAATGCCATTGGCGTAGCAGTTTTTCATTTTTTGTGTCAATCGAAGTAATGCCTTCCATTTTACACTACAGTCGTCTATGGACAAAAAATCTACCTTAGTATTTATCATGGAACAAAGTACTGTGTAATTTATTTATCTAATTCAACTAAGTCCAAAAGTGTCCTTTTGTGTCTTTCCCTTTATTAGAACGTATCCTTCAGCGATGTTAACCATTGGACGAATTTTGCAGGCACTAAATTACTCGTGGCCTTAAATCCAATCAAGTATTTTGTACTCATTCACCGGTTAAGAATGTTGGTTAAATACAATTTTCTATTTTGTATCCAATATTAAATAGGTTTGATATCGCATGCATCACTGCCTCTACCAGTATATCAAATTGATAATAAAATAATAAAATCCACCTCTCGTATGTACTAATAGATTAACTATTTTAATGTTAAGAAAAGCAGTTCTCTTTAGAGATGCATTTTTTAGTCCTTGTTACCAAAAACAATGAAATAGTCGAATTCGGCAAAAACACAGCTTTAATTAGCAGTGTTAAGTTTTAGCCTTTTACCTCTTAGTTACTTTGGTGTTTTCCTTTCTTCAGATAGGCGGTAATCAGGTTCAATCATTCAAGTTCAGTCTCTGGTTTTCAAAATGAACGAGTAAAATCGCCGTTTTTAACACTATCAACACTATTTAGTTTTTAAGTTGCAGGATTTTGTTTCAAGACGCAATACCAAAACCAACCTAAGCATTTATTGAAATCTGCATCTATGCCGATTAATTGCTACGAATTAAAGGAGGTTTCCAGTGTTTGACCGAGCAAATCATTTTTAGTTTTTAGACAAATTGAAGTATGTTGTTACTTTGGACCGTTTTGTACCTTATTATAAATCTTACAAAATCATATTGCTTGGTGACACAATAAAACTTGACTTGAATCATTCAAAAAGTTGGTTAAATATTTCTAAAAGTTCTATGGTCATATTCCTCAAAAAGGAATACTTTTCAATTCTAAACGAGTCCTTTTAATGTCTGGCATTTGTCAAGGATGCTTGAACTGGAAAAAAAATGTTAGTTTATAAAACTTTGTTATGACCTTTAGTCCGTTCTAAGCTGAATTATTGCTACTCTGAAATGTTTACATTACACGAATTGAGTGACTACAAAAATTGAATTCTTACTCATCAATAAATGATGTTTTGTCAGGATCGAATAAGCATCACCTGGGCCTCTTTATGGAAGGTAGCAAATGTTGAGGAACACAAATGAAATTTCCATTTTTTTTAAACGACGTTTCGCACTCACAATGGGTGCTTTTTCAAAACCAATGCAAGATAAACGTAGTTTTACAATAAATATCAGAAGAGCTGGATACATAACACCATTCTTAGTTCTTAGTTCACTATCTATAAAAATTGAAAAGGGTGTGTAATTAACACTATAATGTAAATGAATGTGTGGAGTTTATTAACCACTAATAATACAACGAGTGGTCTGAATCTTGCCGGAAATTTTTGTCAGTTAGATTGCGAGTAGCTGTTGCAACGACAATCGCCATGAGTGCTTTAGCACAAATGGCGATTTTAAATAAAATAAAAATTTTATTATACATACTTGAAGCTGATAAAACACAAAATACTGTAATTATGCAAAAATCTGATTACAACAATTATTAAATGAAGACAATACTTATAAAAAATACAAAAATCGTAATTTAAATATCCAAAAATTTACTCAACATTAATACAATTGACAAAACTAATTTCTAACAATGGAAGTATTCCTAAAATTTATGGACTCCCTAAACTACATAACAAAATTTCCCTTTAAGACCAATTGTAACCCAATCTATAAACAAAATTTATTTCAAATATACTTAAAAACATTACCACTAAAAATAAAAATAATATCAATGATTCTTGGATATTGGAATCAATACATTTTTATAAGAAAAAAATAAAAAAATAAACCAAACTTTCTAAAAAATAATTTATTTATATTTAAACTTTTATCCTTAATTTCAGTTATTTTATTTACAACAATCAAACACAAACTTTTGGTGTTGTAATGGGTCATCCTCTATCCAGTACTACATATATTTGACCTAGTTTTACAAAAAATCGAAAATGATAACTTAAACAAAATTAAAAATATTGTTCTTTATGAAAGATATGTAGACGACATAATAATTATAGCCCACAAAAACCAAAATAATAATATCCAAAATAATTACTATTATAGTGACAAACGTCAACATATTATTTTCCCTAATATCAAATTTAAATTACTGACCTAATTTTTCGGGAGTATTTTAGAATTTATTAATTTATTTTTCTAGTTTTCTTATATTTAAATGCAATTTTTTGGAGGAAATCAAATTGCGTATAATTAATATTCTAATATTTGACTGAAAATCTCTAATGTCTGACGTTATCTGTCCCTGCAAACACCCTACCAAGGAGGCCGACTGGATTTTCTGTGACGGATGCCTGATTTGGTTCCATTTCACTTGTGTCAGTCTATCCAAACAGGAATATGATGCCCATTGCTCATCTACGAGAGGATGGTTTTGCTCCGCATGTGCGACTAGTCAATAAATTCCAACAGACGCCTCTAAACTCACTATACTATTGGCGCGGAGTAATAAACCTGTCAGAATTATTGAATCTCCCGTATTGCAGTAGCGTAGGTACCTGATACGTTTGGAAAATCATATTTTTAGTAGGTAAATATATTATAATAGTAAAATCTACCTTGATATGAATTATTATGTGGTTTCTTTTATTGTTTCAATCCTTACTTTGTGGAACCTATTTTTCATAGTAAATAATTTAATTCAGCAATATTCCACCGTTTAATAAGATATAAATAGATACAAAACTTTTGTAAAACACAGTATTTGAATATAAAATTAAACTCTAAAATCGATTGACAAATGTGTCGTTTCTCAATTTGTCTATTTTAAATTTTAATTTTATATAGGTACGTATACTGAGTTTTACAAAAGTTATGAATCTATTTGTATCTTATTAAACTGTGGAATATTTCAAAAAAATTATTTACTATTATGTGGTTTGTTTCTTATTATTACAATTAAGAATCGATATAGCTAAATAAAGTAATTTTAAAACAATTATTCTTTAGCGTCAAAATGTGTGTTGGATTATCTATCATCAGGTAAAGTGGGGTCGTTAGCGCAGTCATTGTTGTTTGTGTGTTAGTGCAAATAATTTTGAAATGGAAAACTTTTCACCAGCAAAACGTGTTAAAAGTAATGCGTTATCTGCTAATGAAAAAATTATAATTTTAAATGTGCATGACGCTGTTCGATGTCAACACCCTGCAAAAAGTGTCGATGATAATGTAGGATTATGTTCTGCAATGACTGGAATATCAAAATCCACCATTTATAAACTAGTGAGGGAAAGAAAAAATTTGGGACAAGTGCTTCACCCACTTCCATCTCCTGGTCGGCGCCCGATGGAATTAGATGATGCAATGAGGAATTCTGTCCGTAGAAAGGTTCACTCGTTCTACTTACGGAAAGAGATTCCTACAATCGATAAGATTTTACTAGCAGTAAATGAGGATGAAAATCTACCCCAAATGAGTCGTAGAACACTGTGGAAACTTCTTCGCAAGTTGAAGTTTACTTGGGAGAAGATAAATAGAAGATCCGTTTTAATTGAAAAACAAGAGATTATTACATGGAGGAGAAATTATCTTCGGGAAATAAGAAAATATAGGCGTGAAGGCAGGCGTATATTCTATTTGGATAAAACCTGGATCAATGCAGGACATACCGTAAAAAAACATGGCATGATAATACCGTTACGAGTGCTCGACAAGGATTTATAGAAGGGCTATCGACAGGATTTCGACCGCCTTCTGGGAAAGGAACACGGTTAATTATTACTCATATTGGCAATGAAGATGGCTTTGTAGATGGTGGTTTGTTAGAATTCGAATCAAAGAAAACTGGCGACTACCACGAAGACATGAATGCTAATGTGTTTGAAGAATATTTTGAGCAGATGCTAGATTTGATACCCCAAGGATCTATAATAGTTATGGACAACGCCAGCTACCACTCACGAAGATACGAAAATTTACCTACCAGCGCTTGGAGGAAAGCAGAAATTATAGATTGGTTATCTGTTAAGAATATAACTTTTGAGGATGACATGGTGAAAAGAGAATTATTGGATATTGTTAAAGTTCATAAGAATAAGTATATACGTCATGTTATTGACGAAATGGCAAAGAATCGGGGCATTGAAGTACTGCGTTTACCACCTTACCATTGTGAGCTGAATCCTATAGAGTTGGTTTGGGCTCAAGTAAAGGTGACGTCGCTCGTAACAATACCACTTTTAAACTCGACGACGTGAAAAACTTCTGGAAAATGCATTAAACAAAGTAACACCTGAAAGATGGAAGAACTGTGTATCTCATGTCGTTAAGGAAGAAGACAAATGTTGGCAACTGGATAATTTAGTAGAGATAACATTGGAGCCAATTATTATATCAGTAAACACACAAGACAGCGATTCTGATTCCGAAATGGAAATTTCAGACGAGGAAGAAAGTTAAATGACCAAGCGTAATGTGCCTGAAACAGTGTTCTACTCTCTAAACACCATTTATTGTAACCATGAGTGAGTATTGTCAGTTATTTTTAAATATACCTATTTTACCTACTAATGTCTTGTTATTTAAATAATTTTTATGCTTTACTTTTATTTATTCTTTTGATAAATTTCTATAAAAAACAAATAATTTTTTTTTTTTAAAAAATTTTTTTTTTTTTATTAAAATCGGTCCCCGCAAAAATTCATTGTAATAAATTTATGCCTGTTACTAAATTTATCTATTCATTTATTGTTATATAGTTTGTTGTGTCCTTATTTTATTTTTTTATTATTTTTTTTTTTGGTTATCCTCCATGACCCTTCTCTGGGTGCTGTTTCCATAAACTATCAGACTAGATGGGTCGATATGCTGCAAGAGCGGCACAATGATCGTATTTTGGTTAGAATTTATTGGTTTTTACTTAACCGTAGAAGTACCGCTTTACAACAAGAAAGAATTATTTCAAGCAATTATGATTTATTACTCCGCGCCAATAGTATACAGACTTTAGTACTCCAGATGTAGATTCTCTGACATGTTCCTTTTGCACTAAATCCACGAAAAAGTATAAGAGAAAAAAGGTGTAAAACAGCGACATCCCGACCAAAGCGAAGAACTTTCTCAAACATCATCAAACACTAAAGAAGCCTTTGCCGTCACTTTAGCAAACCTTAAGCGCAGTTTTCTGAAGCGGGTCCCCAAAGGAGCAAGGATTGCAGCGGCTAATAAATTAGCAACACTGATAAATTAGTGCTTCATCAAGATTTGAAAAATCTTCTCTTTATATCACTCCGTGAGCTTAGCGAAAAGTCGAAGTCTTTGACCGCAGAAGTTAAAAAGAACATTGCGGATTTTAATTCTGCTTCGTTAGGTAGGATAGCATTGCAACCTCACAATACAAAGCCTTTAACAAACGGAAAATCTCGTATACAAAAAGCAGTTGAAATGAAAGTAGCCGAGGGAGAAGTAAAGGGCTCAAAACACAGCAACTCTGACATTACTTAAAGACAAACATCTACCTTGTTCTTGAGATCTTAACTTACCACCACCACCGCCTAGTGACCAGGATAACTCAATAGTTATGGAAGAAGAGGTCATGCATGCGGTTTTTGCTTCGCAAATGGTTCTTCTGCCGGGATTGATAGCTTAAGCCCTCAACATTTAAAAGATCTTTAGTCAAAAACAACCGCTGCAACTGGTGCTCGACTTCTTACAAAAATGACCAAACTTTACAACTTGATGCTTAGTGGCACTGTCAATACTGTATTATTCCAATTCTTTACGGTG
>JALBCR010000414.1:35000-287500 GCA_030710515.1 Abscondita cerata
AATTATGTATAAGTGGAGTTTCCAAATTTTGCAATTCGTTGTTTGAATTTAATCAGATTAAAGATTTCTGCGTTGCTTAGGTTACAGTTGTTATTGCGTTTAGGTCATTGTGACGAGAATCACACATAAACCTTTGGAACCTAAGCACGCTATAACGACCCGAGAATGTTTTAGGTCAGTTATAATTATTCTCTGGATAAATTATCAGTTATTTAATTAATTTAATCTAACTTGAGAAAAACGAAGTATAAAATTTTCATTTCACCTTAATTATTTTGACATGAGAAGTAAAAAAATTTAGTTCAAGACTTTGTTGGTATGAATAGATTTTTGATACCATTAAAAATATTTTTTGAATATTTGATTAGGAGGTTCAAAAAATTTACCATATATATGTTAGATTCCTTGATGGAAAAAAAAACGATTGGATAACAATGATAAACGGCTATAATAAATTCCATTGCGTATGTTCCTTTTTTATATCTTTTGTAATACGTACTGATTACATTTATCATTTTTGTTAACATCATGTTATCATCAGTTTATGTTTCTAACAGGCCTAACACTGATTTTAAATCATATTCAAATTTGCGTACAAATACTGACATACCTAATGATCTTTTTTCAACTTTTGAAACCATCACAAACTAGTAATAACGAGAAGTTTCTTGTTTTTCTTCATATCACAAAAGTATTTAATTCTTCGATCTAACAATCGTTGAATTTTTATCACCTTGAATTCGTGGTTAATATAATAGATCATTTAATAAACTTTTTTTAGGTCATAAATAATAATTCGTAGAAAAAAACCTTTGGTTTAAAAAATAGTAAAAGTTTGTCAATCCATTTGAAAATGATTTTAATTTTTAGAATTGTTAATAAAAATTAAAAATGTTATAAGGCTCCATCCAGATCTTTCCAACTGAAATTTTTTCTAGTTATGTTAAATACCTTCGATATCTTAGGGTTTAGCATAGGGTGCGATACATGTTTTGAATTAAATTTTTGTGCTCTTTCCGAATTTAAAAAAATATAGGGTGTTTTATTTAAAATAAGAAAGTTAGTTGCTGTACAGAAAATATGTAACACTCTCTATTATCACAGCTATTTTTAAAAAATACCAAAAAAAGGTTACCAACAACTTGAGATAGCACACAATTTTTTGTAATAAGTAGCTAATGCAGAGCAAATACTCACTAAAAACTCACCCTGTATATTGTATAATATAAATTCAAAAAAAAAGCTAAACGGGTGGTATCCATATAACCTCAAACAGTAAACATGGTTTGAGAAATATCAACTGATTTTCTACTTTTCCTAACAAGTTACGAAAAGTAGTTACGAAAAGTCCACTTTTCGTAAAAAAAAAGTTCGACTTTTTATTAACTAGTTACGAAAAGTAGATGGTTTCAACACTTACTTTGATTACTAAAAATGTCACTTTACATTGACATTATTTATTTCACAGAGTGACAATTGATAATTTCAAAGCAATAATGATTAATTTTAATTTTTTAACAAATGATAATTTGCCGAACTCTTAAAATATGAAAATATCTAATCAAGGATAATTGAATCCCTAAAGGCTTTAAACTACCAACAAATAAGGCAATGTCATTAACTCAAAAGGGTACTTATAAAAGCCTTCTTGAAAAAAACAGCGGTATACAAGTTGTAAAGTGGATTGACAATTCCGTTGTTAATGTCGCTTTAAATGCCTATGGTATCAATCCAAACCGTAACGTTTAAAGATTTTCCAAGAAAGAGACGTTAATGCATTTCGGATTGGTGTGAGAAGAAAAAATGGTAGTGGTCAGGCAACTAGTTTTTCCCATAATGTAAAAATACAAGAAAGCACCCAGTAAACCTTGGAGCTCCGGCCACAATCCTATAATTGGCAATCACCTCCGCTATGACAGAACCGATCACTTTGTTAGTATTATACCGAATAATAAGAGATGGCGATGTGCAAGATCTGGTTGCAAATCTTCTGTAAGATACATGTGTAAAAGTGCGTAAAAGGTGTGTACATTGATTGCTTTTCCCAGTACCATGTAAAATAATTATCTAATTAAACGACTTGAAGATTATACATGTAAATACTTTTTGTAATTTTGACATGTAAAGTGACATTTTTAGTAATCAAAGTAAGTGTTGAAACCATCTACTTTTGTAACTAGTTAATAAAAAGTCGATTTTTTTACGAAAAGTAGTTACGAAAAGTCCACTTCAAGTCGTTTAATTAGATAATTAGATAATTTCACCAATTACGAGCTCTTCTTGATTCTGGTGCCCAGTCTAGTTTTATAAGTGAATCAGCTGTATCGTTATTACTGTTATGCCGGAACCAAGAACGAATTCCAATCAAACGTCTTTCGTCGCCTAAGCCATTGATGTCGTCTGGTAGTGTCATATTAAATATCTGTTCTAGATTTAATAGATCTGGTGCGATGACTGTGGTAGCACACATAATTCCAATTGTCATTAATCGATTACTTTAATCTGAACATAATATTTCCGTTTATGAGAATCTTATTAAACGTTTTGATGTGGCTGATCACACGTTTTATTTACCTGGACCTGTTCATCTCATCCTCTCAGCATCCGTTTTCTTTTCATTCAAAATACAGTATTTGGATATGTAGTATGCAGCAAGAAAAGGACATATTTTGAAGACATTATGATTAATAACATTATTACAGACGCTGATCGAATAAATGATTGCCTATTAGAAAAATTTTGGGATTTGGAAGAATCAATTCATTGTCAACCTATTCGAACACACGAAGAAGAAGATTGTGAAAAACAATTTTTTGCCGGTGTAAAAATTGAATATTGCAAATTTATCCAAGAGTATGTGAATCTAAATCATATGTCACTTTTAAAAATCAATAAGACATCATTTATTGCTGGCAGTTATTATATAATTCTACATCATGATATTCAACATCCAGGTCCTACTTTGCAGACCAACGTTTTGATTCGATTTCGATTACCAATGTATGTTATGACTGCAGATATTGAAAAATGTATCGGCAGATTATCATAAACCATAACGATACTTCTTTCCAAATGATATTTTGATGCAATTCGGAAAGTTTCCAATTGCATTGTATCACCTTAATACAGTCACTTATAGGGAAACGTGTTCGCCATATTTAGCTATCAGAGTTCTACATGAATTGGCACATCGAGAAAGCCACAATTTCCCCGTAAGCGGCCAATATTATACTTAATAACAGATTTGTTGATGACTTGCTCTTGGGTGCGGACCAATTGGAAGAATTGATATCTATCAGAGATGAATTAATCAATTTATTTGCTCTCGGAAGATTTGTTTTGAAGAAATGGTCTTGAAATAATCAAAACGCAATTGAAAATATTCCCAAAAATCATCTCGTCAATCCTTTAATATTCACTGAAAATTCAATTTGTTTTAAAACTCTCGGTTTAATTTGGTACCCTCTTGATGATTAATTTACATTTAATTCGAGTGAAGCCGATATAAATTCTTAGACAAAACGGGCTCTGCTATCAGGTGTTGCTCGCATTTTCGATCCGCTTGGTCTAATAGCACCAGTAGTTTTCCAACTTAAAGTATTGTTCCAGTTAACTTGGATACACAAAATTGATTGGGATCAAGAATTACCTGAGGACATTATATACAAATGGATGTCATCTCGTCACGAATTAAAAACTTTGCATAGTCTTCGAATTCCTCGACATGTTATAAATGGCAAAATTCAACTGTACGGATTCGCCGATGATTATCAAAGGGCTACGCAGCAGTATTGTATCTGCGATCAATAAGCAAAAATAAATGCTCGACTCATTCTCATTTATGCAAAACAAAATTAGTTCCAATCAAACAAAGAAGCATACCTCGTCAGAATTGTGTGCCGATCATTTACTGGCAAAATAACAAAATACGTTCGATTTGTTGCAAAATGAATTCTGATCAAGTTTTTATGTGGTCAGATTCAACTATAGTTTTAGCATGGTTGCATGACTTGCCTCGCCGGTGGTCAACGTTTGTAGGAAATCGTACAGGTGAAATACACCACTCATTCCCCAAAATTAAGTGGCTACATGTTCCAACAAAAGAAAATCCCGCAGACATTGCATCACGGTTGCAAAACGGCTCAGCTCTGATAGAAAATGAACTAGCAGGAGCCCAAAATGTCTACAGACGAATCAAGTAACTTTTTTTCTAATAACTCATATCAAACTGAAGAAGAGAAAAAGTCCATTCAGCTAAATATCGCATTATGCTTATCCTCATTTTGGATTGTTGTATTTAGGAAATTTTCATCTCTGAACAGATTAATTCATTAAATTGCCTTATTGTACTCTGAGAACGGCACAATTAAGGTTAGATAGGAAAAAAGTTCAAATTTCTGTTAGAATGTATCATTCGGCAATTTCAAAAACTTTATTTTGAAAAATAATATCATTTTTTACAAAATAACCAAGTAATTCCAATCAACAGTAATGTCGTTAAGTGGTCGTTGCCTTCCTCATCACAGTACTTAACCGTTTCAATATAATTTATTCCACGTTTGAGATTGTTTCTATTTAGAGTCGTTTTTGTCTCCTTGACATACGCCAGTAAATATTAATATCAATGCTGCTTTCCATGGATATGCTAGGTTTGGTCCAACCCTGGAAATTTGATTTCTCCGGTACCTCCCATATCTGAGAGGCTTTCCCCTATTCGCCACCTGGAGAGGCGCCCGATGGAGGACTAGTAACCCCATACGAGAATTATATTCTACTTTGAACTAATTTGAAGAAAGTTGTAGTTGGTCAGATGCCGGCTGTGAATTTATCAACATTGCCGTTCGTGATTCTGCAATTATCAGTGTTTACTGATTTATTCGGTTGGCAAGAATTTGATACCTATCTTCTTTAAGTACCTTGCTTGGTTTTCCAAACGTTGTCAATTACTGTGGAGAGTGTATCTCTGTCTATGATATTTTTCAGCCACGACATCTGTTTTCTACCTATTCCACATTTTGGATTTTATTATGAGCTGTCGGAGTTGATATTTCTGCCCTCGTAATATGTGTCTAAGGTAAGCAATATTACAGCATTTTATGATTGTTATTAATTGCCTTTCCACTCTAGCCAGTTTTAATACTTCTTCGTTAGTTAACAGGTTAACATTCTTCCGTGAGTCCACATTTCAAATGCTTCCAATCTATTAAGTAAGTTCACTTTCAAGGTCCAACACTGCGCACTAAACAACAGCTTGACCAAAGCAAACATTTTACCATTTGTTGATGTAATATTAGGTTTAGGTTTTCATTACAAAAGAGAGTCCTCATTCTTTTAAAGGTAGCTCATGCTATTTCAGTATGGTATTTGATTTCTACTTCAGGTTCCAATCTTTCCGTTATTAAACTGCCTAAATATTTAAATTAATTGACTCTTTATGAAATATTTAATTATTTTTATGTTTTGAAAGTTTATTTGAATTTTTTTTAAATTTTTTTTTTTTTTTTTTTGAGGGGGGGGGGGTTTTGGGGGGCTTTATCGAAATGCCATTTAGACTTAATTTCGTGTCTTGATGTTGTTCACGAGTGTACATCATGAAAGTTTATGTTGAATCTAGTTCTATACCTGTTGTAGTAATTTTATGTATTATGTTTTTGTTTTTGTGTGAGGGGGTGTGGGGGGGTTTGGGGGGGTGTTTTTGGTGGGGGGGGTGTTGTGGCTTATAAGAATTATTATGAAGGTTGACATTAGCCAGTCTTCTGGTATCAATCCGCCGTCTTAAATACTATGTTATATAGTTTCGTAATTTTGCATATATTTTCTTCCTCGATAAGCTTTAATATTTCAATAGCGATTCCGTCGGATCTATTTGATTTTCTGTTTTGTACAATCGCTCTGGCATGTAACACTTCTTCGTTGAGGATCTTCGGTCCCTCTGCATCTACGACATTGATTTGTATATCTTTCTCTTCCAGTAACGGTATCCCTGATGCGTCGCATAGTGTAGGAGGTTGTCGTTTTTTGTAAATCCCCGTTACTTCTTTAACTTTTTTATGCATTTGAAATAAAATATTCTCTTTTAGTCAGTCAATGTTTTATTAAGTTGTTGTTTTGTTCTTTTTTTTATTTGTAAATTTTTAAATAGTTTATTTACAAGGATATAATCGATTTGATTCCTTATAGGTTCTTGGCTATTATTCTCGGCGGGTGATGTTCAGGTATAACGGTTTTGGGAGTTTAACTCAATAATTAAACCATTATTTTGTTTTCCTGGCAGAATTCAAATAATTTGTCTTCTCTGCCATTTCTATGATCACGGTCTTGAGGTAAACTGCCAGAATAGTAGAGTGTTCATGTTCATTTTGGCATTTTTCCAAATCTGGCCAACCCAATTAACTAATTCCCATAATATGGATTTTAAGTCTCTGGTAAAGTTAAGTAAATTTGCCAGTAGCATCTAGGCTTCTGACATTCCATGTGGCTATACGTAGTTTTGACCTTACCATGTTGAGCCCAGAAACTCTCCGCACCTCTTGCCCACTTAAGGGCTGCTCGGTACTGCCGTGTTTAATGGTTTTCTCTCCATAGTAATATGATAAAATCCACCGGTGTGGTTTCCCGTTGCATTCCCTGTATAATTCAATTGCCCCTAATATGGGGCCTGACACATTTGGCAGCCATCCACCCTGGATCAAACGTTGCCTGTTACTATAATAGCAATAAATTCATTATTTGAAGGTTGCCACCCATAGCCTCTGCTGCTGTGTGCCAAAACAATTACCGGGATGTGGTTGCTTACAGCTTCTAGGAGCCATAAATAAGAGTGAGAGGACCACCCAGAGATCAATATCACAGAATGACCCGAGGGTCTAGAAATTTCAAGCTACTTCTGGGTGAAATCTCCCGTACGTTTCATACCTATGTTCCGTTAAAAATGCGAATAGCTTTATCGCAATGTTGATGAATAACTACAGTTTTCAAAAAATGATTTTCAATTTGATAAATCTAGTACTTGGTTATCCCATGAGGCGGCAACACTGCTATCGCTTGCTTACCTTCGTACAACGCACTTAATAACTGATTTCCGTCTTTTATTATTCTAAAAGACAAGAGAAGTCGTTCATATTTACAGAAAATATCAACTACTTAATACTTGTACGTGTTTTGTTAATAATGATATAATTAATTACTGTTTAGGTGTACCACCAATGCTTAACGTGTCGTCGGTTATTATTTTGTAAATCGAACATAAACTTTACTTTCGCTGTGAATAAATTTAAATTGGTTTTGTTTATAGTTTCCTTTTAAAAAAAATGCCACAACACTTATTTTTTTTATTATATACGTTCTTATCTATTACAATATTAACAATAAATTCAATTTTTAAGTATTTCCGTCTTTCCCACAACAGATGCTTTCAAATTTCCCAAACTGTCCGTTTTTGGGAGGTTTTACTGTATAGTAAATTATAACATTTTCATCATAACTCGACAAAGTTGCTTTGCAAATGCGTTTTCGAACTGGTTACGAAAACACAAGAATATAGTCGTAGCGCGCATTTTTACAATAGTGAACTTGCCCTTGAATTCTCTCACTGCCGAGTACTCCCAAAAGGACGTAACAGCTGTTTTCGGTGTTCGTACATTATTACGTATTGTGCAATCTCTCGCGAAATTACAGCAGGCGTTAGCTATAAGTTAGCTATAATAATCAAAGGATCGACGTATTTAACTGCATACACTTCTGTCGAGAAAGTTGTTTTAAAGCAATGCATTTTCGGACGTGTTACGATAACACGAGAGGAAACTAGATGTCGCAACGCAACACTCATTGATTATAAATGATGTTATTTTAATTGAAAAAGCAAGTACGATTTGTAGTTTATTATAAAAGTTCAGTTTATGTCATTTTACGATAAAACCAGAAATAATATATTGTAAACTACCAAAGATAGGAAAAATTTGTTTATATTAAGCGTAAAACGTAAGTGTTATCAATTATGCAATTCAAAAGTTCCACACAAATATTATTGAACTTAGTTAAAGGGGAATTATTTACCAAACCATCAGTTGTCGCCTTTAAAGGAAAAAATCAAATTTTTAGATAAGAGGGCGACTATAAAATTATAACACCGTTATCTAACATACGTTCACTTGACATGAACGTTTAATAAAATATTGCGTTTATCAAAAGTAGAGTAAACTATGAGCATTTAATTAATTTAATCGATCACTTTAGTTCTACCAGTACTAGTGAGTGTATGGAAAGAGTCAGATTTTTTTAACAAACAAAACAATTTTCAGATTTTGAAGAAAATGAAAATCGCTATTATTGGTGCTGGACCTTCGGGTCTCGTATCTTCTAAATATTCTCTGGACGAAGGGCACAAAATAATTGTTTACGAACAGTCCGGAGATATTGGTGGTACCTGGATGTATACAGATAAGGTTGGGGTTGATGAATATGGATTTCCTGTGCATTCATCTATGTACAAAGGTTTAATGTAAGTTTTTCTGAATACTTATATTAAAAACTAATAAATGAATGAAGAACAGATGATGCAGTATTCACACGAAAGGACTAAGGTCATTATTATGAAATAGTCGATTAATGTAATCAAAAAATACAGTGGTTAATTTAGCAATAACTAAATTTTAGTTTTTCCACAGTAAAGCATTAATTAACATTTATAAACATTATTTATAAGCACAATTTTAGTTAATTCAGCTAATTGGGTTTTTTCTTGTTTTAGGTCAAACGTGCCAAAAGAAATTATGACATTTTTAGATTTTCCATATCCTCAACAAATGAATAAATCATACATTCCACAAGAACAAGTTTTGAATTACTTCAATTCTTATGCGAAGACATTCAATTTAAAGCAATACATCAAGGTGAGATTTTTCTCATTTTAGTTTTGTGTCTGTATAATGTTAGTTTAGTTTCATAAACGCGTCACCGAAGTAAAACCACAGGCGGACAACAAATGGGTCGTCACTGTCAAAGACGCATTAACTAAAATTGAGGAATCTGAAAATTTCGATGCCGTCTTTATTTGCAGCGGTCACTACAATACGCCAAACACGCCAGAAATTCCCGGTCAAAATAAATTTAAAGGACGTCAATGTCATAGTCATGATTATCGTAGTCCGGAACCGTTTAAAATCAAAAAGTCTTAGTAATTGGAGGAAGCTTTTCTGGAACAGATATTGCCGAATTGATTTCTAAGACCACTGAAAAGTACTTTATATAATTGTTACAGACAGTTATATAATAAGTTTGTTGTAGACGGTTCTTTGTTATCGTACCACTCCAATGGTCAAAGTTTCCGAAAACATATCGATGAAAGCAGGCATCTCAGAAATAACTGAAACTGGTGCAATTTTCGGTGACGGAACCGAGGAAGATTTTGATACCATTTTGTATTGCACGGGTAAAGGCTTGAACCAATTGATTTATTTAGTTCATAATATTTTTTCTTCCAGGGTACAAGTACTACTTCCCCTTTTTAAGTAAAGAATGCGAAATAACTATCAACAATAATTGGGTGCGTCCTTTGTACAAACACATCGTTAACGTCGTCCACCCCACCATGTGCTTCATTGGCATTCCGTTTTATCTTTGCGAAATACCTGCATTAGACATTGAAGTAATAATATTTTCCTGATTCTTTTAATCTATTAAATGAATATTTTTCAGGCCCGATTTGCTTTAGCCGCAATTGGAAAAAAATTCGAATTACCCTCTGCGAACGAAATGTTAAAAGAGCTGGAAGAAAAAAATTTAATCAGAATTGAGAAAGGCCTTCCAGAATGCCATACTCATAAAATTATTGGTTTCGTAAGTCAAGAACAGTATTTTAACGAACTATCTAATGTTGCTAATATTCGTCCGATGCCGTTGGTTTTCAATAAAATACTCGATTGGGCAGAAAAAGCCGATAAAAGAGATTTCGACATCTGTATAAAAATTATTGATGAAGAGAATTTTGTTAAGTATCGATGTTGAGTTTAAAATAAGTTTTGTAAATACTCATAATAAATACTCGCACCAATACTTATTAAAATAGTTTGTAGATATTTATGGCTATGAAAACTTTAAAATAGCACAGTGACTAATTATTTTATAAGGTACCATATTTAAAACTTCTATGTAATTTGACAAAATAAATTTCTAGAAAAAAACTTGTTATGTGCAAAGGTGAGGTACTGACACTTAGACATGCGTAATTTTTGACCTCAACAAGACAAGGCAAAGTCACATTACAAAAAAATAAAATAATAAAAATATAAAAATGTATGAACTTCAGAATTTTTAAGTTTTGGAAAAACTACTAAAACATACTTTAGCCAAACATACCCTTTCATTGGTAGGAATATCAATTCAATCATCTAAACACCATAAGTGAAATTTGCAATTGAAATAATGAAGAAAAACCATATCAACGATACCGTGATATAAAAATAGAGGCAATCGACTATTAACGCTAATAATGGAAGCATAGCATCAATTGTCAAGAAAAGAAAAGAGACAAATCATCTAAAATCCGGAATAGATAAATACCCTCTGATTTGAAACACTTTCTTCAAAAAAATGTTATTGGTGAACGTACATAAATTACAATTAATGATTATGTAACCAAAGTTTCAGAACTTTGTGTACGTTTCACTACTTATCTCTCGCACGCCAAAAGATAACCCTTGTGCTCATCAAGTCCATGCGTGTATGAAAATTATCGTCTAGACTACGCATAAAGGTTGTTAAAATTAAACTAAATTTGCGATAGTTTGTCGACGTTTGAGATTACACAAAAAAAAATGGTTTTGTTGTTATACTTGTATAGAAACCAGTCGGCAAACATTTTGAATCATTTTTCCTTTTCATCTCTCGGCCAACGCCTCCAACTATAATTGCAAAAGAGGTTTGTGTTTCGCCGACGTTTAATGAAAATCTGTTGTCTAGTAATTTGACGAGAAAAACTACAAATTATTAAAAACGCGACACCGAAGATGGAACGTTGTTAGATTAACAGTTTTTTGAGTCAAAAAACAAGTTAGGAATCACAAATCTACTTGCTAAAATACAATCCTCGAACTTCCGCAGGGTAATTTAATGAATAAGAAAACTAGAATATGTCAAAGTATTTATTTTGGATAAATATAAATAATAAATTGAATAAACTGTCAGATTAACAATTTTAAATATTAATATTAAAGGACTTTTTTCAAAATTCACCATTTCCAAGACCGAGTTAAACCGGTTCGTCACCGGGGTGTTTCAAAAGTGATCGTATTCGTTATGGTATAATTTACTGATCTGTTACTAAATTAACCGGTTGAGCGCTAGATCGAAACTGGTGCCGCACCGGAACTACAGTTGAGTTGAAACTTCGGTGAATAATTGCGGTTAACCTTACATTTTCTTTATTTGCTTAGTTATTTGCAACTGATGTTGTGTTCGAATATTAAAATTTTCAAAAATGGATATTCATTGGAACCTCGTTTAAAAATTCACAGCTTACCGCAAATAACCGCCTAATCAGCTGATTAAACTGGTTGAAGCACTGGTCCATTTGACCGGTGAATGACCGGTGAGTTTTGGACAATGCCTTATATACTAAGTGAACAATTTTTCTTATATCCCTTAATTCGAGAAACAATGTTCTAATGGACATTAGGTTTGAGCCACAAAAAAATGTACGTACGGTACATGAATGCATAAGCACAATGGTTATCTAACGGGTTAACATATTGCAATGAATAAAATTCATGTGGATACACGCAAAACAATTTCTAGCAGTTTCGCACACCTCTTTAATTTTCTTCAAAATTTACCGCATGACAGGAAAACGTGGATGTGGGTCCCCGGAAATATCCTCATACGAATCAGGAGAAAACGGTAATGCCCTGGTTCTTGATCGTCAAAAAAGTCGAAAGCGACTTACTTATTGAGAGCCCTTTTCTTATTCAAAGAAAATTGTACGGCTTAATTGGTGACGCTAAAAATATTAAAAAAATTAAAGGATTACTAATTGAAACTGTGAGCTCATCAGCATAAGCCAGTAAACTTCTAGGAACGAAATTATTAGGAAGATTGCTAATCTCAACTTTAGTAAAGGTGTCATATATTGTCAAGATCTCTTGGTGTGCACTACGGAAGTAATATGTTCCGAACTAAAGAAACAAGGAGTAACTGTGAAACGAATTAAAAATAGGGTAGATGGTGAACTAAAAGACACACCAATTTATGTACTCTCCTTGAACACCCGTAACGTCCCTACATAGATTAAAGTCGGCTACTTATCCGTCCCGGTACGACTTTACGTCCCAGCTCCTATGCGTTGTTTTAGCAGCTCTACGGTGTGACATCCTCAAACTTCGTTTGTGGAAAACAACTACACGAAGGCCAACCTTGTGAAGAACCTGTAGAATGTGTAAACTGCAAAGGACAACACAAGGCAATCTCTAGAAACTACCCAATATTCAAACAAGAAATACTAAAGGAGAAAGTTCACAACACGGCATCTCATATTCCAAAGCGATTGAAAAGAAACCGCAAGTTGACATTTCACTACTAGCCAAAAATATGGTATCGGTGTCGAAGGAGGTATTTGTATCTAAGAGTACGCAACCAGTTATCCAAGTGCCTGAATTACAACCTCCAGCTATTAAATCTCGACTGAACTCTGCCTTCAGTCAAGGTCTCACAACTTTCGGATATGGATCTGAATAAAGCAAGAAGGTACAAAGAATGTATAAATTATACAACGGAAGACGAGTTATCGGGTACTCCGAAGCTTCCATTACCACTGCGAAAAAGAAAAGGGATGGTCCAATGGAAAACCTTGAAAAGAGTCTTTCTAAACTGTGATTAACATCTGTGATATTTTTCTTTGTAATCCAGATTATTTATACTTAAGGAAGGCTGCTGTTGACATTTGTGATATTTTTGTTTTACTAATTTGTTTGTACGTCTGTCTTCGATTTAGAAAATTTTATTTATACTCACCATTTATAAACTTTTTTACGGGGAGAAAAATAACCTATTAAATCTTCCAAAAAAATACTACAATGAAATTGTAGAGGTTGCATCATGAGGTACTGCGACATCAAGATCTTGTTGCAAAGTTACGATCCAACGTGCCTGTGTTTGCAAGAAACTGACCTTGCACCAGGACAACTGTACTCTTCAAGAGGATACGATATAGTACGGCATGACCATCATCATGCTTAACGCGGAAGTGGTGGCGTTGCTATTATAATTAAAAACGTAAGGTACACAAAACTGCAACTTAAACGCCAATCTTCAATCGGTAGCTATTGCTATAGATTATGCATTATTCAGATGTATAGACTGCGAGTGGGACACACACAACTCACTCATGAACATTTGCTCAAGGGCGAGCCGGCACCCCGATTTGCAGAATGCAGAATATTCTTCTCTTTTGTAGCGCATATAATTCTCGAATACCCAACATTTGAAGTACAAAGATAAGAGAATAGTATAAAAGAAAATATTGCCAAAACGGTATTGTCTTTGAAATTTCTGAAGAATATTTATTTTTAAAAAGAGGTATTATTTTTTTTATAAAAAAAA
Organism: Abscondita cerata; assembly: GCA_030710515.1. Taxonomy (NCBI): domain Eukaryota; kingdom Metazoa; phylum Arthropoda; class Insecta; order Coleoptera; family Lampyridae; genus Abscondita; species Abscondita cerata. The sequence goes on from JALBCR010000414.1 coordinate 48,594, forward strand.
GCAAATGATCTTTTTAATTTATATTTTTTAAAAAATTTTATTTTTTTTTTAATAATATATTATTTTTAATTTACTCTAAAATCATATGTAATCATACTCACATCAAAATTATTACATTTATCATAACAATTAATTATGTCAAGCCAGGCTGTATTCATATTTTAAAAATTATCATAACATTAATTATGACGCCCAACGTGGGGCATTTTCAAATTTCAATTTTTATCATAACAATATAATTAATATATTCTTATAATATTAACCAATCAAATAATCAATTTAAAAAAAATGGGAGGGCTGTTGCTAGGTAGAAGAAAAATCGATACAAATTTATCTTGCTTGACAAGATAACCCTTCTGTCAACCTAAAACTTAATTAAAATTTATCTAAAATTACATGTTCATCATCTAAAATATCATAAATTTATCGATAGTAATAGTTTTTAATCATATATTATTCTCGGACAGTTCCCTCGGGGAATCACACACGAGTGGAACATTTACTCAAAATTACTTGGTATATGTTACGATCACGAAACATATTTTGCTAGAGAATATGTAGTGTTTACAAAAAAAAAATAAAAAATTAACATTAAATTATTGAACTTTCAATTTTTTGAATGATTTTGGTTGCTATTAAAAAAATAGAAATTTGCCATTATTGTCTCAAATTTTATGAGGGAAATTCTCATAAAAAAAGCCTTTCGTTAAAAAAAATTGCCCGGTAAAAACCAATCTCTTGTGTATTAATTACCGATTAAAAACTTTGATAACTTCATTTATATTTTAGAAAAAACATGTATTTTTGGTTAAATTTTAATTGTTTGACATTAATTTTTACGTTGACAGACGGGTAATTCTGTCAAGCAAGGTACATTTTATAGATTTTTTTACCTAGTAAGAACCATTGTTATTACTATAAAAGATTCTTATTGGTGAATTTAAAAAAAATGACAATTTGATTGAATAATATTGTTAGAATACATTAATGGGTTATTAATACAGAAGAGGTTGCTTTTTACTGGGTAACTTTTTTTACGATAATCTTTTTTCAATGAAAATTATTCGAGACTTAAGGGCATGAAAACATCGCGACATGAAGAAAAAAATTACCCGAGTACAAAACCAGTCTCGTGTGTATTACAAATGATTAATATATTATTAAAAACTACTACCATTTACTACAATCGATAACATTATATACAGGGTGTCCCTAAAATGTGTGGACATTACTTAACCACAGATTACTGGGCTCAAAATAAGATGATTTAATCCAAAAGTGCTTCGTTTAGCCAGTATTCTGATTCAAAGTTCAAAAAGAAATTTTTTATTTTGCTTATAACAAAAGAACGGTTTTATCGATTTAGATGATATTTGGTATTGCACTCCTTACAAATGTAGGTCATCTTTTAAGGTGATGTTAGTTATTATCAGTGGACCATTAGTGTACGAAACACCGGTAACCCGGCAAAAACCACTCAAAAACTTTTTAATGTTTAGACCAATAACTTTTCAAAATAGTTTCAGAAAGAGACATTCAATAGTAAACTTTTTTGTTACTTGTTAATTGATGAGATCTTTTAAGGTTTAGACACAAAAAAATAAAATCTGAGGGACCGCGCACTGCATTTCTTAAAACAGATATTATCTAGCAGTCTGGTATTCTAAAAAATAAATGACGATAAGGCATTTTGTTATGATATTTATTAGTGACAAGTAGGTATGTACTTTACTAGATCTACAGTAAATGCTCAATGTGACCACCACCTTCCTGGATGCAAAGGTTGGATTCGACGCAAAAAATTGAACTGTACTCGTTGTAACATTTCTGCATCATTCTTAATGGACTGTGAAGTGTTCTGTACTCTGACCCAAAGTTCGTCCTGTGTGTTTATAGGACGAGAATACACTTTACTCTTTAGAGCTCCCCACACAAAAGAATCGCAAATATTTAAATCTGGTGAACGAGGTGCCCATTTTGCAGGATCATCAGCTCCTCTGCCTATCTATTTGTTAGGAAACTGTACATGAAGATGATCCGAACGTTCAATGTAAAATGTGGTGGTGCTCCATCATGTAGAAACCACATGTCGCGTCTAAGATTTAACGGCAAGTGTTCTAATAAATCAGGTAAGGTATTTACAAGGAAGTGTAAATAATTCTCTCCATTTAAACGATTTGGTAAAATGACAGGGCCTATGATGAAACTGCCGATTATCCCTACCCATACATTAATTCGAAACTCATGTTGAAAGTGGCGTTGCTTGATGACATGTGGATTTTCATCTGAATACACATGTTCGTTGTGCAAATTTGTCATACCCCTCCTCGTGAAACATGCCTCATCAGTAAAGAGAATTTTGCTATTAAAATTGACATCTTCAGCTCTTCTTTCTTGAATGAACCTACAAAACTCAAGACGTGCGATGGTATCAGCTGACAAAAGCTCATGGACGTTTTGTACATGATAAGGATATAGCAATTGTTCTTTAAGAACTCTATGAGCAACATTCTTTGAAACGCTTGCTTGCAATGCTAAGCATCGAGCACTTACTTCTGGATTTTCTTCTACTATTTCCAGAATTTGTTCTTCTAACCTGGGTGTGCGAATTGTACAAACACGTCCACAATCAGCTGTGATCGAGCAAGGTTTCCTGTTTCGCAAAGGCGTCTTTCAATGTTTGCAAAAGTTTGACGATTGGGCAACGCGACGATTTGGAAATTTTTCGTTGTACACTCTAACACTTCTCCGACAATTTCCTTCGCAATATCCTAAAACCATCAACATATCCGTTTGCTCAGCATAAGTGTAGTTTACAGCCATCACTACGTAAATAACGAAGAATATTCACTGCTAAAGATCACTAGCTAACACCAACAGCAATTTGAGTCGCTTCACAATTGATAACCAATAGCTATTATCATTTATTTTTAGAATACCAGACTGCTAGATAATATCTATTTTAAGAAATGCAGTGCGCGGTCCCTCAGATTTTATTTTTTGTGTTTAAACCTTTAAAGATCTCATCAATTAACAAGTAACAAAAAGTTTACTATTGAACGTTTCTTTTTAAAACTATTTTTATTAAGTTATTGGGGTTAACATTAAAAAGTTTTTGAGTGGTTTTTGCCGGGTTACCCGTGCTTCGTACACTAATGGTCCACAGATAATAACTAACATCACCTTAAAAGATGACCTACATCTGTAAGGAGTGCAATACCAAATATCATAAAAATCGACAAAACCGTTCTTTTGTTATAAGCAAAATAAAAAATTTCTTTTGAATTTGATAAATGGTAAACGAAGCCTTTTGGATATAGGTAAGGGGTTAAAGCATCTTATTTTGAGATCTGTAGTTAAGTGATGTCCACACATTTTAGGAACACCCTGTATATATTTTAGATAAAATATGAAATTTTGGATAACTTTTAATTGTTTGACATCAAGAATATATTTTGTAACTTTTACCGAAGTCAAAGTAACTATTATACTGCGATTTTTTATACATGAATTAAATTGACAAATATCAATTTAACCAAATTATGTACCTGCATCATAACTTGCAAGATTTAGGTTTTACCTATAGACTTTGCATTACAATATTAAAAAATAATAAAACAACAAAATACTACGCATGCTACCATCTGCTGGATCTCTTTCAAACTAATGAAAGTTTTCATTTACGTAATCTACTACAGATTACTTTACATTTTCATGGACATAGTATATAAAATGGAACCTATCCTATACATCAGGAGTACAGAAATAGGGTGTGACCTATTATCTGTGTATAATCATATAAAATCGTTCCCTAAGGAAACCACGTTACTTCACAAGTAATTAAATGAAAGAAAAATTTTGTATAGAATTCGAGTAACCTAAAGTATTTTTGAAAAAAACTATTAACACGTTTTTATTATTTTCAAATCAGACACGTTTGAGTCGTAATACACAAATTTATTGATAATTAATGAACGTATTTACGATTATCATTAAGTCAACAGTAAGTGCCCGTGTCAGTACATGTTCAGTTAATTGAAGAAAAATAATGTTTAATAAAAAGTGATAAGTTAGATACCATTAATTGAAGTGTTTAATACATTGTGTTATAGATAAAACAAACTAAACCAAAAGAAACACGTAATTTGTACATTATATTTTTTACTTCACGCACACAGTAGTTACATACCTTTAAACATAGATGTCGCGCGCTGTAACAATTTTTAAAACGTGGTACTGAAACAGTTTGTTTCCTAACGGAACGATACACATTTTCAAAATTTTCAAAAATTTTTGGAATTGTTTTAATAAAAATCAAAAAATGAAGATAGCAATTATAGGTGCTGGACCAGCAGGTCTTGTGTCTCTGAAGTATGCGTTAGACGCAGGACACGAATGCGAAGTTTTTGAGCAATCGGGAACCTTGGGTGGAACTTGGGTTTATACCGATAGGGTTGGTACTGACGAAAATGGATTACCCATACACTCATCTATGTACCAAAACATGAGGTAATTATTCGTTTTATAAATGAAGCAAAAATATTTATTTTTGTAAATTTCAGAACAAATTTACCCAAGGAAGTAATGTTTTTTTTAGATTATCCTTATCCTGAAACGAAAATAGAATCTTACATAACTCAATCAGAGGTGTTGCAGTATTTTAATAACTACGCCAAAGATTATAAACTGGAAACATGCATTAAGGTTAGTACATAAAATACGAAGTTTGGTATACCGGGTGACAACAGAAGTCGGTACTCTTTTTAAAGTTTGTATTATTTTGGTTGACAATTTGAGGATTTAGAACAATGAAATAATTCTGGTTTGAGCGAAAGTGCGATTTTTAAATGGGACACCCTGTATTCATTAACAGTTTTTCATTCAGTATATTATTTTGTCTTGTGCGCTTGTAAATATTTTCTTTGATTTTTTTTTTCTTCAACACACTTTGTCACTACCTCTCGCATTAGTAATCTTTATCGGAAGTCTGGAAGGTTGTGAAAATATACGTCTACGGTTCTTTCAACTTCTTCATTGGATGCAAAGCGCTTCCCAGAAACAAATTTTTTTAAGTTTGGGAACAGATGGAGGTCTAAGGGTGCCAAATCAGGAGAATAGAGGGGATTGCCAAGCAAATCATACCCAAAATCTTGCAGTTTTCCCATCACCAATCCATCTTCTTCAAGTCAATCCCTTCTTATGAGTTTTGGGATCACAAAGGTTGGCTGTATTTGTGCTACGCTCAATTAGCAAAATCCCATTCGATGCGAACTGACGACGACATTTCAAGTTTGTTTATTTATTTATTTATTTGTATCGCTATCGACTTCGCTTTCTTTAGAGTTGAACCACCGGCTTCTAGCCACTGCTTGGACTGGTGTTTCGTTTATGGCGTGTAGTGATGGACCCATGTCTTATCCATGTTGACAAATCGCATCACAAAATCGATCGAGTTTCTGTTGTTCGGTTCAAAAATTGCTGGGAAAATCGTTTTTGCATTTGCTTTTGATTGGCTATCAGCAACTGCAGCACCCATCTTGCACGGAGCTTTTGTCAGCTATCTCATTCACCTTCACTTTGTTGCGGTTTTTGACCGTCCCATCCCGTGCGACCATGTTTAAATTCAGCTACCCACTTTTTAACTGTTCACTTGGAGCAGCATAGTTCTCGTAAACATTTGTCTTTGGGAATTTCCTTGGGGATTAATCCATTGAAAACGAAGAATTTTATAACTGCATGATATTTAAGTTTGTCCATTTTAACAAAAACACTTGAGCGAACAACTTGTCATACAAACAAATGACACGTACCCAATGCAGGAAACATAATTGTTTGCCGATTGCAACATCATCTCTGCTTTAGGACGAGAACTGTATACCTTACTCTCCTATATTAGTAGTAATTTATGTTCGAATTTTAAAAATTGTGTTTTTATTCTTCTTTGTCTTTTTGTCTATGAGTTTGTCGTCTTCAGCATCCATAATTCTCTATTTTAATTTTTAATCTCCGATTTCTAAATCTTTCCCCCTTGAATGATTACTATAAAATGAGAACAACATTTGATGACTTATCAATCGCAGAATTTGCAAATATGCACACTGAGAACAAGTTTTTGGTTGGTTTTTTTGAGAAAAACTGATTAAATTTAAAACGATTGTTAACGCACGGCTCTCAGAATGTGTAAGGACGCGTTTTCGTTGATCCTTTATATGCAGAAAACACATCTCCTTCCTTTTGGATCAAGAAAAAAAATTTGTCGGGTCTTCTTAAAATCTTAAGAAAAAAATATTTACAGCAAATTTAAAATTTTCCATTTCCTCATAGCTTCAGTATTGGCAATAAAATTGTAATAAAGTTATGATGATGGTTGGATTTTATTTTTTTTTTTTTTTTTTTTTATTTATGTTTTTGCAAATGCTTCAATACGAACAGGTTTCAATGCTTAATCCTTGGATACTATTGCATTTAACCTAAGATTAACTTTAATCGAGTTTGATCGTCTCCATTCACCGCACACTATTGAGTCTTTTTGTTCTTATTTCGCTGACCAGATGTGGCCTCTTAGGAATTCAGTCAAAGAAGAGCTTTTCCTGTAACTCCAGCATTTCAAATGCCTTCTTGAGCGTTTTTATTACCATAATTCAAAAATTCAAAAATTTTAAGTTACGTCAAAATATACTCCGATGGTCAGCTAATAATTGACGCATCTTCTTAAAGAATCAAGAAATAAGATTGCACGCTGTCAATAGTTTTGAATTCGTTGTTAAGCATTCAAATGGATATTTCGTGACATTTACACTATTGCATTATTATCAACAAGTGTGGCACTATTTTTGATCTCGTTTTCTTAGTTTTTCCTAATTTGTCGTCAGTTTTTTATGTGCGTATTGAAATGCTTTCAGTGAAAAATTCAAGTTGACATAATGCAGTGAAAATAGTCACCTTGGTTGGTAGAAAAAGGGTAGGTATACCTAAATTGCGAAGTTGCGTGAAGGATGGGAGTTTATTATACCATCATTGGTGGATATCTTCAGCGGTTTTGGAAAACTAGCCGCTATCAGAGGTCAGCATTTCAGGACCTATTAAGATTCACAAATCAAGTGAACGGTTGTTTTAATCACTTGCGATCTTTAATGCCGCAATGTTGCAATATCTTGCATAACAATAAGAAGAAGGTTCATAAAATCCGGATTGAGTACAAATCATACCGCAAAGGGTTCTCTTTTAACCATAGCTAACAAGCAAGCTAGGTTGGAGTTTACGTTCCAGAACACGTGAAAAACTGGAAGAGAGCATTTTTTACTGATGAAGTAAGAGCGAGCTTAAAATATTTCGATGGACGCACTCTTGTCTGGAGAAGACCTCGTAAATAATACAACCAAGCATGTATAGTTTCCCAATTGACTGTCCATGGTGGCTCAATAATGTTTTGGGGTTACATTTCTGTGGAGCGATAATTTTATGTTTATGAACAATAATGCCAGACCTCACGCAGCACTCATCGTGCGCAAATCTTCTTTTTTTTATTTCATATATACAGTGTGTCCACGGATGGGGTATTCTATAGATTAAAAATTTTTTAAATTTTCGTTTTAGCAAAAAAATTTCATTCTTGATCAAAGGAATGGAACACTAAACTGCAGGGTCTATTTAACAAACGGAACAACACCAAAAACTGCACCAAAAAAACTTTACTCGGACACATGTTTCAATAGCTAAGCTATCATCATCATTGTATGGGGTTTTAGAACAAGCAAAACTTTTTATCAAGAATGACATTTTTCGCTAAAACTAAAATTTACAAATTTTTCATTCATAGGATTTCATCGTGGACACACTGTATATACATCAACAATCGGAACAATAGTACACATAAATTTCATGAGCTGATTTGATAGATGATAACATGAAGAGATCAGGCCATTAGCATTACCCTGGGAATCTTAATTCGTTAATAGATCTTGCGGCCATTTCTTTTTAAGTCTTTTGTACACTGGTATGTATTTCGACTACGATTTCGACCGTTGGATTAAGATCAATTTTCTTTCTTTTTTTGTTATATGCCTTATCCATGTTAACTTACTATCTTGGTGTAGTCCTAAATAGCGAACTTCTGTAACAGTAGGTATTGTACGATGGATGGGTGGACAGTTTTGTCTTATTAATGTAAAAGTCACGTGTGTGGGCTTATTTTCGTTTATCTTTATCCTCCACAAACAAAACCATTCTTAGAGCACATTTATATGATTCTGTAGTTGTTGCGATGCAGCATCAGGATCTTCATTTGTTGCTAATATACCAGTATCGTCTGCAAATGTTCCAATTTTAGTATATGGGGTTATAGTAGATCAGTTGTCTATATCAGATAGAGAATTTGTCCCAATACACTTCCTTGCGGAACTCTTGATGTATTTGGATATGTGTTGGATGTTTCTTCTCCGTACGAGCCGGATGATATGTGGGACAGTGATGTGTTAGCTTTTGGTTAATTTTAAAGACGAGACTTTTATGCTATAACTTAGAAACGCTTGTTTACTATCTAAGAAGGGGGCAGAACAGAATTTCTTATCTTCCAATGCATTATTTATGATAATGGCAAGTCGATGACATTGCTGGATAGTCGAAATATCTAAACGAAGTTGGCATTCAAGCTTCATATTATCTTGATCTTATCATGATCATCTCAAACTACATATTCGACGACGAAATCCTCCTCCTGACAACTTGGCTGAGTTGAAAATTGCGGTTTTTCAGGAATGCCACAACATTACCAAAAAATTAATCACAAACCTTTTTCATAGCATTCCAAGACGGTTGAGGGATGTTATTCTAACTAAATTACCAATCGGCAATCACATGATATTAAAATTGTCAAAATTTTGTTTTTAAATTTTATATTTATTTAAAAATTTAATATATTTTTTTTTTATAAAAATTTTTTAAATTATAAAAAATAAAAAAAAAAAAAAAATAATTTTTATATTTTGTTTTTAATTTTAATTTATTTTTAATTTATATTTTTTTTTTAAATTTTTTTTTAAATTTATTTTTTAATTTTTTAATTTTTTTTTTTTTATTATTTTTTTTTTAATTAATTTATTTTTTTTTTTTTTAATTATTTATTTTTTTTTTTTATTTTTTTTTTTTTTTTTTTTTTTTTTTTTTTTTTTTTTTTTTTTTTTTTTTTTCATAATTTTGTTATTCATTTTCATTGCAACAGAAGTAAAACTATTGCTGTGTTTATTATATCATGTTTCCAAGATTTTAAGGATATAAAAGAAAAATCTAATTAATAAACTTTCAATTTATCTATCGACTCGCAAAAATCCAATGACTAAATCTAGGAGGTCACCGCACCGACCGAACTACGCTTTGCTAACTACAACATTCCTTACTTCTACGTGTTGTATACTTATTAAATTAAGCAACTACTTAAAAATTAAATGTTTAACTACCTGTGAACGAACTGGATCCAATTTCTATTTCATATTTAGTTTTACAATCACGTATTTTTTTAATGAAAACTATTCACTATTCATTTATGATTGAACCCTTTAACTTTATGTGTGCAATAAATTTTTGTTCCTTAATTAAATGTGTTCCGAAATTATGTATTTATCGTTGACTTTTTTTTACATTCTGGCTAACAAATTAAAATGAATGGCATCCCAAAACAACATCTTTACGAAACGTGAGTCGACCAATTATTAAGCAAAACTTTGTTTGATTGTTTTACATCTCATTTCGGTAAGTCTCATTATTAAAAAAATGGAGACCCGTACATCAAAAGTGTGCAAACCGACTGTTACAGTATAATACTACAAATTTTCTATTGCGATTAATGTCAAGTGTGTCAGACAAGTGTCTGACGAATCACAGTAGTAAAATCGTAAAATAAAGATTTTGCATTTTCATACGATTTTCATGACTTTTTGAACTCAAAAACTAAATATTTTGACTACAAACTTATTTTCTTTTTACTTTGTTTTTAATAGTTTTTATTTCAGTATTACAACTGCGTAAGAGAAGTTGTGCCATTCAATTCGTCAAAGTGGCAAGTAAAAGTTGAAAACGTAAAAATAAAAGAAGTGCAAACAAAACCATACGACGCGATATTTGTATGCAATGGCCACTACAGCGATCCCTTTATACCAAAAATTCCTGGTCAAAATATATTTATAGGGGAACAAACTCATAGTCACAATTACAGAAGTGCCGAACATTACACGAACAAACGGGTACTATTAGTTGGTGCTGGGTCATCTGGCACCGACATTGCTCTCAAAATAAGTGAAGTTTCTAAACACGTAAGTAAAACGTAACACAGAATCCACTCAATACCACTCAAAAACTTCTAGGTTTTCTTAAGTAGTAATAGTAACTTCGAAGACTCTGAACATTTTCAAATGAAATCTGAAATTAAAAATTTTACTGAAAGCTGCGCTGAGTTTAGTGATGACTCGAAGGAGAACATTGACGTAGTGATTTATTGCACTGGTTATTTTTATTCATATCCATTTCTTTCCGACAAATGTCAAACATCAGTTGACGATAATTGGGTGCAACCGCTGTATAAACATATAGTCAACGTAAAACATCCTACAATGTTTTTTATAGGAATACCTTTTCTAGCTCCAGTGATTCCGCTATGTGACATACAAGTAAGATTAATTTAAATCATTTTCAGTATTTTTTAGAAAATGCAGTCTTTAGGTAAGATACTGCTTGGCTTCGTTAGAAAAAACATTTTTACCTTCAGAAAGTGAGATGTTAAAAGAATTAGATGAATACGTGTGTAGCAAAAAAAAAATTCCTAAACGACACTGGCACAAAATTGGGAGTGATAAATTAGAAGAGTATTTTCAAAGTTTGTCCACATCTGCCAATATAACACCTGTACCTAGTGTAATTAGTAAAATTTATGCAAGGGCACGAAAGCAAAGATACTTGAACGATTGCTTTAAAATTATTAGTGATGAAAATTTTATACAACTACGGTAATTAGAAAGAGTGTTGCTAAAACAATTAATTGAGAGTAATTACAAACTTCCTATGCCACTCAGATGAATATTTTCTTTATTCAAATTTAGCATATTATCTATTTTTGACTATTAAGTGATTGTCTCAGTTTACATGAAATTTTAAACTTCTTAACTCTTATATTTGTCAGTTTTTTTAATCGTATGGTGTAAGTTGCCTTTGTTGAGAGATTCTAAAACCATACTTAAACAAATAATTGCACTACCTTAACAATCATTTAATTTAAGGTTCCTTCAGTTAAATTAAGCAGTTAACATTTCCACTAGATGGCGCACCGGTAACGTTCCCACACTAACTGAAACACTATCATACCGCGAATCCTGTTCACACTAATTAGTCTAATATATATTCTATTACTCGTGTATGATACTATGACAAGCTAGACTACCCTATTTTTAGTCTCCATTAGATACAATCTATAGGTAAATACCACCACAGTAATACTGATTTATTAAAATTGAGCAGTAGTTGTAACTACATACTTAATCTAATTTATATCTAACTCTATTATACTATTTATACTTTTCCTTTTAATGTATGTTAATCTCCTCTGTTTTCCTTTATAATGTTAATTTAATTATTTAATTAATGTATTGCAATAAAATCTTTGAATAAAAAAAATTATGTGGCGTCGGTTTGTAATCTACTAAACCAACATATCCGCTATGATCTATGAATCGGTTGATTTGCTTTCCATGGAATTTTTTAAATTAGGTCGATAACTTTACTCTTAACAATTTCACACGATTTCTCAAAGTTTTCAAATTAATTAGTCGAGTCTCTGATGTATTGGTTTTTGCATAAAATGTCGAATCAAATTGTATAAAAATTAAATCTTTTATAATAGATTCTGTAACAAAGTTATAAATGAAAGATTCGCCAGCTTTGGCGAGTATGAGGAATCTCGAGTAGTTTGAATTTTAATTCTAATCGAGTTACATCTCAAGGGCGGGAATTTTTCTTTCTATCATTAAAAATAATTTCAGAATTAAGTACTAGTGTAGTCTACTAATGCAGAATCATGGACACTAAATATCTGTTTTTTGTATTTTAGTAATGCAGATATTATTGTCAAACTAAAATTTTTTTTATTTATTTAAATTACTATTTATTACATTAGTTTTGTGTCATAACTCAAACATTTTTAATTTATTTAACATTCGTTAAAAACATCTAAAATGTTTAGGTTTTTACCAATTATTTATTACATGAGTTTTATATTAGGTAATTGACTAAATTGGCCAAATGAATTTTAAATGATTGCGTTAAAAATTATAAAAAGCAATTGTTGAGGTTCATACTACAATTAATAGTTAGATGTTTAACGATGAACATTGACGATAAGATCAACGTTAGGCTAAACGTTGGCCAAAGTTGCTTTAATGTAAAGAAATTTTCGAAAGTGTTACGATAGCACGCAATACTTATTGGTCGTATATGATATGCCCTCATCTAGAAAATACAGTCAACACCGGACATTTGTTCAAAAGTGAATTTATACTCAAGTTTTCTCACTCCTGATGAGTCCCAAAAGAACGAAACAGCTGTCGAGTGATTATCGGTGTTTGTTTACTACTGTACAATTCTCTACGAACTTACAGTAGGCGATTCGAGATTGTTAATTATGCCAACACTTAGTTGATTGTAATCAAAGCATCGACTTATGTGTTTATACGGCATTATCATTACTGAAATAGTAAAAAATCAAATTAATCACGTGATCGCTAATTTTTATTAATAAAACGGCTTATCTACTATTGGATTCAAAAAGCAAAAGACACCTAAGCATTTATTTATATATATCTGCCGAAGAACTCCACCTACAAATTAGATATTTATTGACGCTAATAGATATGTACAAGGTACATTCATGCCAATAATAAAAATATTATAACATTCTAGACTGAGGTGTCTTGCTTTTGAAACCGATAGTAATTAAATGTTTTATGCGCTCATACAAATCAAATCTAAACGGTATGTATAATCTACAAAAACATTAACCTTTCCCGTCTTGCATTACTAATTTAAATATAAGCACAAAATGTCCATTCAACTAATTTAAAGCACACCGAAACATTCGTGACCCTTTATAATTTTGATATTGTTCGCATATTTACTTAAATAAAAAAAACTTAAATATCTGGAAGTCACGGCTTACTGTAAACCCGAGATTTTTAGATGAACCAAAGATTGTTGTGTTAGAACGGACGACAATGGAAACGAAGACGAGAAGTCGGATCAAATTAATTTAATAACGCCAGAAACTGTCACGTCGATACAAAATATGTTTTTTATCAAATCCTACATAGTAAGAACGTATGTTTGTAGTACAGGAATTTTTAAACCGCAAAACACCCCTAACTAACATCAAACTCGAAATTTATTTATTCCTGGTACCCATATGTAGTTACGCACGTAACTAAATTCAGCGAGCGCTGAATTTACAACTTTTTACAAGATGGTGCCGATTTAGACCTATATCATCAATCTCTAAAATTAATTTCCAAACCAGTACAGGAATATACCATTTATTTAAATTGCGATTAGGATGTTGCTTTGTATTGAAATACTGTTTTGTATTCGCATAATAATTACCAGGCTATTTGAAAATAATGCATCATTTTTAAGTTCACCTTATACTTATACTTATAATCAGACTACAAGGATGAAGAAGACCGAGACAACAAAGATTATATCGGGGGTAGCTATTCTAATAAATACAAAATTAAATATGTTATAACGAAATACCAGGCAATATCGAACAGACTAGTATACATTGTCATCAAACTCAATGCAATCTACAAATTATACATGCTTACTCCCCAACAAGCACATCACTCGATAAAGGCATTGAAGCATTCTATGAAGAGCACAAAAATGGGGAAAACACACTTTTTACTTATTACAGGAGAGTTTAATGTTAAAATCCTAGAACAAAAACAGGAAGATACAGAATATATCGGAAATTTTAAATTAGGTGTCGGAAACCCCAGAGGCGAAACAAACTATTTGAATAAAGAAAAGATATACTGTTTAAACATATTCTTTAAAAATCCTAATCAACTCAAATGGACATGGCGCTGTCCCGATAATAAATTAAAAAAACAAAATAGACTTTACACTATCCAACAAAAAAAAATAAACGTGTCAGTAATAAATAAAACCAAAACGCTACCAAAGCATGAAAACCATAACAACTTCGATAAAGAAAATTTGTCCAGGAACAAAAAACATAAAAAACAACATTAAACCAAAACACACTAAAACTGCTACAATAAAGAAGAAATGTAGCAGATGAAACATTTGACAATAAAAAAAACTAAATCAATTAATTAAAAAAGAAATTAGAAAGGACAGAACAAATGGTAACACCAAACTTATACAAGAAAAATATAAAAAATAATTGTAAGATGAAAGTACTACGAAACAAACAAGCAAAACGAATACCAGCCAAATGGTGTAACCCCGAAGTTATATTACTTTTTAAAAAGAGCGAAAATACAAACATAGAGAATTACCGGCTAATATTTCTCTTATCCCATCTTTATAAACTCCCCGCAAAAATTATCACAAACCGATTAAGGCCAAAGTTAGGCTTTTATCAACCCGTAGAGCAAGCGGGCTTTAGAGAAAGATTCAGTATTATCGATCACCTTTATACAATGTCTTTGGGGACTTCAGAAAGGCTTAGTCAGTTACAGCATATTTTCAAAATGCATGAGTAGACTCAATATATACAGGGTGTCCCGAGTTTATTTTTACATCCGGAAACCCTGCATCAAGCCCAAAATTCTAGGCAAAAAAATCCCAATAACATATGGTCGGAAACGTACCGTTTTCACACAATTCCCAAAAATATCGCTGGCCAATGAGCGCTAAGCGCGCAACATTTGAATTGCCTCTCTAGTTTGAAGGTCGATAACTGTGAGCTGCTTGACTGTAACCGCCTCGATGCGGGTTCGCTTCCCACGACCGGCAACTACTCGGCTCTGCTTATGTTTTCTTTTTTTCTCCCAATTCGACAGCTTGACGCGACAAAATCTAACACCAGTGACATGGGACTGTCCAAAGTTTGTTTACATCGAAGGCGTACACCACGAAATGTCTCATTTGCAAATGGCGTGTGAAAACGTTCGTTAGAGCACGACCTTTTTCTCTCTGTCTTGTCTACGCTCAACAAATGAGTGAGACAGAGGCAACTATTCCGCTGATGCGATATTTTTGGGAATTGCGTGAAAACGGTACGTTTCCGACCATATGTTATTTGGTAAAGGGAGAGGGGGGGAGAAAAAAAAAGAAAAAAAAAAAAAAAAAAAAAAGAAAAAAAAAGAAAAGGAAAAAAAAGAAAGCGGGGAAAAAAAAAAAAAAAAAGACCTCTACAAATATAGGACTAGAGATATATTACAGTAAGACAAAAATAATAAGCTTGAAGACTTTAATATATACATAGGAAACCATAGTATCGAACGTGTATAACAGCATATCTATCGTGAACACACTATCACATTAGGCAAGAAGAACCAGCATGCCGAAATTACCAGGCAAATAAGATTGACTTTTGGCAAACTCCACTATTCCAATAAATCTAGAACGCAGGGTGTATAACACAGGTACAAATTATGATGTGTAAACGGTATGACTCACCAAAGCCTCTGCTAAGAAACTACTAACAACTCAAAGAACTATGGAATGATTTATGCTGAGTATCTTACTCCAGAACCGAATTACAAATGAGGAGATGAGAAATTCAACTAAGATCATGGACGTAATTCGAGAAGTCGCATAAATAAAATGGAGGTGAGCAGGGCATGTGGCTATAGTAAACAAAAACAGATGGGCATTTAAAATAACAGAGTGGAGGCCCAGACAAACAAGATGAGGCGTAGGGCAACCGTTGAAGAAATAGGTAGATGAAATCAGATCTATAGTAGCCAGAAAATGTTTAAACATTGCACAAGATAAAGATGCATGGAAGGGGTAAGGAGAGACCTATGTCCAGTAGTGGGCTTGAGAAAGAAGAAGATTATAAAAAAAAATGATCACAATTTAATACAAACAGAGAAGATCCGGTTGCGATCTTGGGTAACTATATCCTGAACAAACTTCGTGACTATAAAAAAGTGCTAAATTTCTTGTTACTACACTAAGAGTATTTATAATTAATTAAATTTATTCTTAAACTTAACTTAAATTGGAATCCCATTGGATAAAAATTAATAACCTTGGTATAACCTAATGGAATACAAAAATCTGTGCAAAATTTCGTTTAAAATGTTATTGGTAGACGAAATATTCCTCTGTTTTAGAAAACTGGAAATGCCCTTCTGTAGTTTTGGTTTGAAATCATAAGTGTGATTAGAATCGGGCCAGATAGTTTTTCTTGAGATTCTATAGTCTTTAAATAAGATTGTCTCAGAATAGAAACTTTGCTTAAATATAAAATCCTCTATTTCTTCGGGAAAAGTGAGATTAAATATTTAAGATTCTTTTTAAATTAAACATTTAATCGATATTAAATGACATAATTTCTTTTACCTACTTTCTAAAGTTAATGGTTTTCCTCATGATTTCATGAATCAAAATCAAATCAAATTATTAAGTAATTAATGTACAAAATGAGATAAAGTTCAAAGTTAAAAACGATATCAAGAAGTTTTGATTTATCATAAATATTAGTCAATGTTTATTAAATGATTGCATTAAGTAACATCTACAAAAATGCAATTGTCGTCATACGGATTTTATGCAGTATTCGCTTAAGCGAAGATAGAACGAGTGGATTAGTATTACTGGCAACGCTGTACAGTGCAAGTTATTTTTATTGATAACTAACTGCGTATTGTAAGTAGAACGTTATGTTTCTATTCTAATTTTATCGTTGTTTATGGATAACGACTTAAAAAATTCAAGGTTTAGGTTGATAAGTTATTTTTTGTACAATAAGGACTGACATTTCATTCATTATTACTGAATCTATTAGTTTAGAAAGTACTGGGAAGTACCTAACCAATTTACTTAGTTTACTAAAACTAAGTCATTTAAATAATCTGTTCTTAAAACGAGATACTACCTACATCATTTTGATTAGGCAACCTGCAGCCCAGTAATGATAGAAATTTTCATATATTTCATATCTGTGGAGAATCTTCAGTCTTCAAATGTTAATAATAATTTCTCAAACCGCTGCTGCTGAATATTCGTATTGGATGGTCTCTAAAAATTTTAATAAAAACATTAAACTTTATAGGACAAAAAAAATTAAATTACTTTAATATTTTAATAGTGAACGTTATCGTAATAATATGATCTCGTTTTGTAAAAAAAATCTCGGAAATAGTAAGAGATTGAAGGTCGGTTAATTTTAGAACTTGAATATCTCTTTTATTTTTTTAAATAATCGAAAAAAATTGAAATTTTTGATTTTCGTTTTGATTTTTTTCCACCATTATTTGAAGAAAGAACGGCACATTTTCATTTACACTTTTCCAGCTCTGTGTCATCCAATTTTTGATAAAACGTTTTGTGTTTTAGCAACCATTACCAATTTTATTTTTTTTAAATTTATCAAAAAATTATTTTGTTATATTTAAATTGATTCTGAATTCAGCGATGTACCACACTTCATATTTGTGATACGTTTCAAATGAGAAAATTAATATTAATTTAAAACATCAAAAACCTACGGTTAAAATTAATATTAAAATTAACATTAGATAACTAAAATTATTATAAAATTATCTTTTATAATTTTTCTTATGCATGTTCGAAAATAAAATAGTTCATGAGGATAAGAAATTGAAGGTGTGTTTTGTCAGATTGTCCGAGAACACCTATCAGTTAGTTTCGAATATATACGTGTGCCCTCCGGTTGTTTAGTCGTCTCTTAAGACAAATTATTCGATTAATTTTGAGCTTCTAGGGATCGGCTTGTTTGTTAGAACTAATTTGTGATATTATTTTAGTGTTTCAAAATCAGTGTCCTTGAAATTTTCAAATTTGCACAACAGTAAAGGGGTCTTTGGGGACAAAACACGCACAATTGTTATTAAAAAAAGTTGTTCAGAATTAAAAACTGAATAAACGTGCAAAATTTCAAAGTCCTAGGTCTACTTTGTTGTTTTTTGATGTTTTTATTTTTTAGTTAGATTTTATGAGAAAATACGAAAAAAATGTTAGTTAAAAAAACTGTTCAAAATAAAATATAATGACTGTGTAGCAAATTTGAAGCCGATAAGAACACTTCGGTTTTTATTTAAAATATTTAATGTAGGTAAACTGAGGATTTCAATATCAACTTGCTCTGAATTAGAAAGTAGGCCCAGAACTTCGAAATTTTGCACGTTTACTCAGTTTTTCAGTTTTTCATTCTAAACAACTTTTCTAAATAACATTTGTGCATATCTCGTCCCCAAAGAGCACTTTAGTGTTGTGCAAAAAACGTTTTTTAAAAATTTCAATGGCACCCTAGATTTTCAAAACTAAAATTATGTCACAAATTAGTTTCCAACCAAACAGGGCTGATCCCCCAAAGCTCAAAATTCAATTCAAATATTGTTTGTCTCTCTCAAGAGACGACAAAACAATCGGGGGACACACTGTATATTAACAGTTACGCAAAACATGAGTTTATAATAATTTTACAGTTATCTAATGTATCTATTAATATTTTCTCATCTGAAACGAATCAAAAATATAAAGTATGATATAGATTTGGATTCAAAATCAAGGAGAGAATTTAAATACATTCTATTTAAAAAAATAAAATAGATTATGGTTCGAAACACGTTGTATAAAAACTGGATGATGCCTTGGTTATAAAACTAAAGGATATTTGTGTTCTACAAGAACATAATACTCTTCTGAAATGGAGTCATAAGGAAAGTATTTTTCCTAGCTTTCATAATGATTTAATCGGTTCTTATTATCTGCTAATTAATTAGTTAATATTATTTAATACCATCTACTATACAGAATTTTAATCATGCCATTGTTTAGACACAAATTTGATGAGTTTTTGATATTGACTGTGATCAACGTCTTAGCAATCAACATCTTTGAAATGTCTAGATCTTCAGTCTGCCACTTATTCAAACTTTGACGTACAAACTACCTGCAATCTATCTAAAAAATTCTACTGTTTTATAGAAAAGATTCTTCGTTCAATAGTGTTTAAGAATGTGTTTTTATCAAAATTGTTTAAACCATCTTAATGCCGTTTAAGAAACCAGACTTTAAAAATATTTGAATGTTTTGATGTTTCCGAAAGTGTATTTTGTAAAAAACTTACTCTGTATTTTATTTTGCAAATTTCTAACTTAAAATGGGTTCACATTAGCATGTTTGTTAGTGAATCAAAAAACGTTCCTCTTTCTTCGTTATTTACAATAGACTCCAAGCATGCAAGAACTATCCTATGATGTCATTATTAAGAAGAATATTTACATGGTCCTTGAGCTACAGATCGTTAAAAAGTGGAATAGATGTCGGAACACAAAGAAAAGGCTAACAGAACTACTGCAGGAAGAAAATGTTTGAACAAAGAATTTGAGTTAGATTAGAGACAGGAAAATTCGTAGAGGGTTCTTCTAAGTCTGGCTCAAGATCACGCAACGTCGAAAATGTGAGTGATTTGAAATTGGACATTGACAAAAAAATCATTTCATCAAAAGTAGAGACAAAAGCAAGTTTGGCAAAAGTATTCTCCAAAAGTTCTTCGAGAAGTGTGTAACAGAAGAAAATACAATTGGAATTTAAGCAAAATCGTTTGAAGATTATGAAGACAAATTATCTAAAGAAGATGAAGAAGCAGTAAAAATAGCAGAAATTACGACCGAACAGTGTGGAAAAAGATGGCAAAGTGGTTTGTTATCGAAAGCTGCAAATTTTCCTGTGGTTATCAATAAAGAAACTAAAGTTGTGCGAATGAAACAAATTGTGAAAAAATGGGAGAAAAATGAAGAATTTGAGAAATTATACAAGAGTAAGATAGTGAATATTTAAAAAAGGATTATGCAAAAAATTGTCAACTAAAAAAGAAACTGAAGAAAAAGGAAAAAGAATTTTGTATTTGTCGCATTTTGGAGTGTTTCATCCAAATAAACCTGGTAAAATACGTTTTGTATTTTAAGCAACAAGTAAAGTAAAAGGAATTTCTCTAAACGAGACCTTATTAAAAGGTCCTGATTTTTATACCTCCTTACCTGTTCTATTTCGATAATTCAGAATAGCATTTTGCGCAGATATTCAAGAAATGTTTCATCAAATCAAAATTCGTCAAGAAGATCGAGATGCACAACGATTTTTTGGCCAAAACTAGATAAAACAAGCGGTTACGATACCTACACAATACAAGTAATGATTTTTGGAGCAGCATCGTCACCATATTCAGCGTAGTATGTAAAAAATTGAAATGCTATGGAATTCAAGAGGAATATCCAGAAGCTTGTGAAGCAATTGTATAAAGACACTACATGGATGACTACTTAGATAGTATGAAGGACTAAGAACAGGCAGAAAAAATGGTAAATGAAGTAATTGACATTCATAAAAGGTTTTATACTACGAAATTGGATAACTAATTGAAAACAGTTATTAGAGATTATTCCTAAAGAAATAAAAACCAAGAAGCAGACAACAACAGAAATTCTCAGTACAATAGTACTACTGGTATTATGGTTTCATTGGTATATAAACCAGTATACCAAGATTAGAACTTCAAGGCGCGTTGATGACCTGTAGATTAACACAATTAAAAGAAATCACACATTCAAGATAAGGAAAACATATTTTTGGACAGATTCCAAAATAGTTCTTTTGGACCAAATCAGAGCCAAGAAATTTTAAACCTTTTGTTGCTCATTGAATTGAAGAAATTCGTGAACTTTCTAGTAAAGATACCTTTCAAACTTAATGTAGCTGATCATGCAACAAGAGATACTGAAAAAATCGATACTGAAATGTTAAACAAATAGTTTAATGTACCAGAGTTTTTGCAACCATGAAGAAAGAGCTAAAGACAAATCATTATTGGAAGTAGAAAAGAAAGATTTGTCTAGCAACATTTCGACAAGTGAGTTGTCAATCTGACTTTTCGTATCTGCCAAATGTCAAAAGATTCTCAAAGTGGTCGTATCTAATTTGAAGTACAATCTACGCCTTGAAATTTATTAAAGAGTGTAGAAACAAATCAACGGAACAGATAATGCTAACAACACAGAGATTATTGTTGAAGAGTTAGATTGTGCTGAAAATCTGTGGCATAAGAAATGTCAACCCGATTGTTTCAAAGAAGAAACAAATTTGTTAACACAAAAGACACAGGGGAAGTCCGTTGTATGAGCTTTCAGCAGTTTTGGAAAATGGTTTGATTAAAATGCACGGAAGAACAGAAAAGTCAAAAGAATTGAACGCAGAGGCGAAGCATCCAATTATCTTAAATGCAAAACACCGGTATGTTTAGTTGCAGATGGAACATTACCATAAGACAAATTTTCATAGAGGTCGAGAAACTGTTCTAAAGGAATTGAGATGGAAGTTTTGGATAATTAGCACTAGAAGAGTACTCAATAAGATCAATCAAGAGGGCTTCAAATGTAAGAGACTCAGAGTTAAACCATTAACATCCCTATTTTGGGTAAGCTATCCAGCCTACAAGTTAACAGACCTACAAAGGCGTTCAGTTATACAGGGGTTAAATTTTTGAGTCATTATATGCCACGATGGGTCCTCGACATAAAACGAGATATGGTATGCTATTCACATGTGTGTCATTTCAAGCAATACGTTTGGAGTTAACGGAAAGCTTGACGACAGACTCAACATTGGTGGCTATAAGACGATTCATATCCAGAAAGGGACAGGCTGAAATTATTTATAGTGATAATTGTACTAATTTTACATGTGCTTCAAAAGAACTGAAGATTGATCAAGAAGTCATCAGAAAATAGTTGGTTTGTCGTAAGATAGAGTGGAAGTTCATTCCACCTTCCAGTCCACATATGGGAGGCGCATGGGAACGATTAATTCGATTTGTGAAACAAAGTCTAAAGGTACTTTTAAGAGAATAGTTTCCATATGAAGAAATTTTATCGACTTTCTTGGCGGAGATTGAGAATACAATCAATAACAAACCATTAACCATGGTTTCGGAGAATCCAGATGACATGATTAGTTTAACACCAAATCACTTTCTGTTTGGACCACCACATACTGTAAAACCATTGGAACTAAATGTAAATGCGCAGGATTTGAGAAAACGATGGATACAAACCCAGCGAATTCTGGCAGAGATGGGTGAAAGAGTGTTTGCTAACATTAACCAAAAGAAATAAGTGGTTTGAGAATAAGAAATTGGACGACATAGTAGTTCTAGTAGATTCTTTATTGCCTAGAAATAATCGGCCGCTGGGGCGTGTAATGCAGACATATCCAAATAAAAGCGGAGATGTACGAGAGGTAGAAGTTAAAACTGAACATGAAATTTATAAGAGACCGGTAACAAAATTGCGTAAAATAGATTTACTAGACAATTAACGTTAGTAATTGGATTGTTCTTCGTTGAGGAGGGGCACAAAAAAACCACTATGAAGTTTTTTCAGGCTTTTCTTTACGTTTCGTGCAGCAGAATGTGCACTTCTTCAGGCCTTTGTTTATCAAAAGGAATACATTTAACGGTAAGTTATATACATATACATCATATCCTTAATATATTAATCTAAATTATAGGTGATTGACTCGACTACTTATTTAAAACAAATAAATGGCCCGCCACTTGAATAAGTGTAAAAAACACATGGATATTAAACAAACACAAAATAAATTAACTATTAAATGTAAATAAATATCTCTGATACAACACACACTCTATACGTAGAAACGAACAAACATGAATGACTAGATAACAATATGATAATGGGAATTCCTCCTTCTATTTTATTTTAGTGATTAAGTTTCTATAAATATTGCTTACATTTTGTGTGTCCGTATTATAATTAATGTCATTATTGTGTTTGATGATGTATATCATTTCAGCTATTAGACGTTTTTTATAATTACTTTCTACATTTAAAATCGTAGGATTATCAAAATTGAAATTATGACCCATGTCAATATGGTGTACGGCTAACGCAGAGTCTGGTTTATTGTTTTTGCAATCGTACTTATGATTTTTTATCCTATTACATGTTTTTTGTTTGGTTTGGGCAACATAGCATTTATTACAGTCAAGACAGTCTATTTTATACACTACATTGTGTTTGTCAAGAATGTTTGTCTTGTCTTTCAATTGTGTGTAGATAATGTTGTAAATAGTATTGTTATATTATTTATATAATAAAATAACTTTTCGGACTGACGTACACTATTTAAACTTACGGTTTAGACAAAATATTAGTGTCCACGGTGTCATACTGAATTTGGTAGGAAATTGTTTTTTATATTGTATCACCGGAAAATATAATGATATACCTGGCGACATTGAAACATTTTTTATTTCATGTGACAATTTCGATTTCATCTTGAAACGTCATCTTTTCGAACATCAAAATTAGAAATTATAAATATATTATAGCTCCACTCATCTTTTTTGTTTGGTTTTTTTGCGGTTTTACTACATGATGCGAGCTTACGACCACACGTACAGTTCACTTTGTGAAGACGATATCAGCTTTAGATTTAATTGAAATTTATGTTTCTTGTTGTTTTTGTGGTATTCTTTGTTTTTGAACTCGCTTTGAGCCTAATTTTAGTTTGTATTTTTTTTTTTCAAACATATTAAATGGGTTAAGTGGAAGAGCAGCTTGCTCGAGAAATGTGCAAACTGAACTTCGCCCATTAATTTTGTTTTGTTTATGTTTTCTTTTTCTGCGAAATAAAGCCTATTTATTTATTTATTTATTTATTGTATGTAGCTATGTGGACGTTAGTAGTTTTTAGTAATGGGATAAGGTGTTTAGTCAAGTTAGGTATATTAATAATTTTAGTATAGGTATATTGAGAATTAGGGGATTAATTGGTGATGGTGTGTTAGTGTTATAATTATAGTATAAGATTCTGTTAATAAAGTTAGTAGGATAATTGTTATTTATCAGTATATTTTTAGAGAGGTTAGATGTTTAGGGAGATATTTAGGACTACTTAGTTTTGTTATTTTGTTTTTCATAGATTTAACTAGGTTTATTTTTTGGTGCTGTTGGTGATTTGATAAATAATTGATAGTCCTATTGGATGCCATGGGTTTAAAATACCAATCAGTTAATAATTTGTTGGTGTCTTGATCTTTAATCAACCTCACATCTAAAAAGGGTAATGAATTATCTTTTTCAATCTCGTACATAAATTTTAAATATAGATTGTATTTGTTAAAAATATTAAGAGTATTATGTATTTCACCTTCAGGGATGCACATGATTACATCATCAACATAATTTATCATAAAAATAGGTTCAAACAATAAATTGTAACGAACATATAAAAGCAAATCGTGCATTATTAAGTTTGCTAAAATAGGGAAGCAGGATTGCCCATTGCTGTTCCAAATTTTTGCAAGTATATTTTTTATTACATGTGAAGTAACTTGCATCAAACAAAAACTCTACAATGTGTGTGAAGAATGTTAAATCTAGGGTAGTAAATGTTTTATATCATCCCAATACTTTTGTATTAAGTTTATTGTTAATTATATGGAGATGTTTGATAAATAAAGTAGTTTACATCAAACTAAATTAATTTATAATTGGATGTATTGCGTTCTTGTATGGTATCTATTAATTCATATGAGTTTTGATGTTATGAATGAAAATGTGTGAAATATTACTGATTATGTCTGTTATGAATTTTGATAAACCATATAATGTTATGGTGGAACTATGGGTCTTAAGGTTGATCGTTTTTTGTATTTTACTAAACATGTTGTTTGAAAAATGTCATAGTTGGTTTTTTGGTGCCCCTCCTCAACGAAGAGCAATCCAATTACTGATAATTTATAGGAGGAAATATCTACCTTTCAACAATTAACGTTATTTTAGCCCGCGAGGGTGTAACTATTACTTGTTTTAATATTAATCTAAAAAATAGAGTAAACAAGACAGTTGTTGTTAGGTTGTTATTGTATTTTTTATGACATAATAAAACTATTCCAAAAGAGCGTTTTTATCAAATATTAAGAATATTTACACCGTCTAAATCGACAAGTTGCGCTTGGATTTACGAGCATATTTTTCTCTGACTTTAAGAAGAATAGGTCTACTATAAAAGTTTTGTTTGATGAACACCGTGGTTGAGTAGTTACATAAGAGTAATCATCGACTTAAGTAATGCCTGTTTACTTGACAAAATACATAAATAAGAGAAAAAAATTATTGGTTGTAACGGGTGTTTCGCAGGAGTCAGTTTTGAGTCCTCTTTTATTTTTACTTTTGTTAATAACATTAGCGGTAATATAAGCAAAGGGTGTCCCTTTTGTTGATGACACGTAGCTTACTTACTTAGTTATTTAGGGTCGAAACTAATTTGACAAAGACTTCAAAAATCAGTAATTGTTTGGTTCATTTTAAAATAAGTAAGTTAGTATCGAAATATTCAGAAAAGAGACGTTTTTTGTGTTGGAAATTAAAATCTCTATGGGTTTCTCTTGTACCATGTCTCTTGAAAAAAAATTTTTTTTTCAGACTAAAATATTTAGCAATTACTAATATTAACGTTTTCATTCAAGGAACTAGGTTGTTTTAGTAACACTACTAAAATTAAAATGCATTTTCTACATTAATTTACAACACACTTCAGTCACGTGAACTTGTATCAAATTCAAGTCTTGGCCTTTGGCTTAAACATGCTTATCTCAGTTAGATAACGTTGCAGTCAAATAAATGAAAATGTTAATTTCACTTTTACATAACTTTTGATTTAATTAATTACGGTATGTAAACTTTTCTTTGAAAAGAACAGAATTATTAAAACTGTGTTTCTTGCAGAAAAAATTAATCTTCCAGAATGAAAATAGGTGTAATTGGGGGGTGGACCATCTGGTATGGTTGTTGCAAAATACTGCAGAGCAAACAATTTTGAATGCGATGTCTACGAACAAAGAGCAAGTTTGGGAGGAACTTGGAATAAAAACTACTCTGCTGATGATCCAAACGAAAACCTTAGGTACACCAAACTTTACGAGGGCTTGCTGTAAGTAAATATGTTATCGGTAGTACTAGAAATGCAATACATATTTTAGAACAAACATACCTAAAGAAATTATGATGTACCCAGACTATTCTTATCCACCAGAAGAAACTGAATCTTTTATTGGTACCGCGGAAGTATCTGATTATTTCAAAGGTTATGCGGACACGTTTGACATTCATCGTTACATGAAGGTAATCATTTTCTTATACTGATGTTTACTTTTAACAACGTGTTCTAGTATCATACTCTTGTTTTAAACGTTCACCCGAATTCCGATAAAACGTGGACAATAATGTTTAAAAATTTAAAAACAAAATCGATCGGTTCAGTTGTGTACGATTTTGTTTTTGTATGCAACGGACATTTGTGGTGTCCGTTAATACCAACAATTCCGGGTCAAAATGTCTTTAAAGGTACCCAAGTCCACAGCAACAATTACAACGTTCCCGATCAGTACAAAGATAGAACAGTTGTGGTCGTTGGCGCACGTTCTTCTGCTCGTGACATTGCCAATTTCATTTCATTCTTCGCGAAACACGTAAGCGTAAAACTTTGTAATAATTAAGAAAACTACATATTAATTTAGGTGTACGTAAGCTACCGGGAGTCTTGTTTTGTGAAGTTTGAAAGAAACTTGTCTCCTAAACCTTCTATTAAAGAAATGCGTGAAACATCGGTTATTTTTGAAGATGGTTCTGAAGAGTCTGTTGACGATATTGTGTATTGCACAGGTACTTTTATAATTGTAGTTTTACCAAAGTAATTTTAATGGAATGTAGGTTTTGACTACTCCTATCCATTTTTAAGTGAGGAATGTGGAATTAGCATCGACGACAAATATATGTATCCAGTATATCAACACATTGTTAATGTAAACCACCCATCAATGTTTTTTATAGGAGTTCCATCAATTGTCTGTGCGATACCGCTTTACGATTTACAGGTAAATCAGAGCAGTTCATCAAATTATAGCTGCAATAATTTTCTAGGTAAGGTTTGCAATGTCCATGTTAAAAGGTAACTTTAGTTTAACAAAAGAAGAAATGCTTGAAGACTTAGAAAACAAAAAGACAGAAAGAATGCAATTAAACATACCACAAAGGCACTGGCATAAATTAGGAGAGTTTCAAGAAAAATATTGGCTAGAGTTGGCTACGATCGGATTGATCGATCCATTACCACCTGTTTTATGTAGAATTTACGAACACGCCCGAAAAACTAGAAATCTCAATTTACTTTACAGGATAATTGATGACGAAAATTATGGGGTTTATGAAAAAAAATAAATTATTCAAAATTCTAGTGTACTTCCACTTAAATATTGATACTCAAATTTGTAAATTTGTATGTGTTGTCTGATTAAAAAATTATTAATTTATGTTTTTGGGTTCGTTATAAAAAACACAACCGTAGATCCTACGAGGTAAATTCGCATCAAACTTGTTACGGTTTGATTTCTCCGAAATTAGGACGTATGTCGTGAGCCATCTTAAAACGTGTGTCGCAAGTAGCATGGTACGACGAAAGTCGTATTTGGCGCGCATGTTGCTAATTTTCTATTGGCGGAGAGGAAAATACGACCGGATTTTTAAGACGTACAGCGGACATTTTTCTCTTTCGTTTGATGCACGCGGGCGTCTTTAGCATTTTCCCTGAAGTGAAATTTTTACCAAAAATTATTTGATGTGGGTTTCACGATTTCCAATACAAATTGGCGTTTAACTTTAATCTGGCTAGATTCACCGTAAGTACATTGGGTTTCTTTCCTATTTGTTTTAATTCTAATTGCTGCATATGTTTTAATACGTTGTGTTCGGCTTTATGTGCGCATTGTGTATTGTACTTGGATAACTCTTGAAGGTGCTGGAGTGGCTAGTTAAGAACCTTCCTTATAAATGAAAGACAACACCATGGTTTTGCATTAATTAAGCTGCAGGCCACCGGTGAATACCACGTCTACAGAGGTTGGTTAAGCTGCATATTTCCAGCGAGGGAGTCAATCGCCTTCTGTTCTTCTCCGCACACCTCCCTTAAGAGAATTGCCTGGGTTTATCTAACTTCCCCGAACTGTCGATACCGTCGCTAGCAGAATACCTTAATTCTTGGAACTACACTTGACGATTACAGCTAAGTTTTAGTATTTAAGACACTTATTCATCTAAAGTTAAAGTAAAAGGAATATAGGCTTAGACCATTCAGGTGTAGATAATGGTTATCCAGTACTATGTCACTAGTTAACCACCCTTTGAAGTGGTTGTTAACCTATCCGCCACTTTGATCTCACAACTCGTATATGAGCAAGGAATGTTAACTTAACAAAGAAAACTGTTTTGAAAACAAGATGACAGTTACTGTAGATATTCAACGTCATGATTTGATAATAAACTTAATCTGTTTGTTACCTATTATTATTTACATTTTGAAAATTTCATTTGAAGAAAATCAAATTGTAGTATTCTTAATGACTACTGTGTTCTTAGAAAGGGGTATCTTATAATGATCCAAAGTCGGGTGAAACACTTGGTATGTAGAATTATCCAAAATAATCATTGGTTAAGTTTCCCATAGTTGAGTAAAATTCAGTCATTTGATTTTATTAGTAATTTTGATTTAGTCCCATGTCATTTAATTGGGAAATAATAGCGCCAACGAAAAAGTAACATGGGCTTGACGGGGGGTTCTTATTATATTATAAATCTCAGATCTCCCCAAAACCCTTCCATAATCGCAAAAACGATTAAATTTCTTTGATCGGCTAGCGATGTCGTGTCCGTACAACCGATCCAAACAAATGTCGATGAAAATTAGGACGACACTTTCGTATACACTTTAGAACAAACCGTCGGAGAACGTGGTGGATTAGAAAGAGAGTTAAATTAGACGAAAGGAGGTCGTACTTAATTGGATAATTACTTTTAATTATACGTAAGATTGATAATGGGCCCCACGGGTTCTAAAATAAAAGACAAACACTATCGGGTTTAACCGGAGAACACCGACAGTTAAAAATTTAGTACTCTAAATAAAACTAGTCCACCGTAAACACAAGATAAAACTTGTTGTCGATAATTCGTGACCAGAGAAGCGGGCAAAAAGTGAGGTTTGACAGACTAAAAACGTCGAGTTGTATAGCCTGTCTCCTCCCGAACAAATAATGCTCCCAGACCCAAATTATCGTGTTAAGCGAATAGTTGTCTCTTAATGCTGTAGCAATTTGACTGAGCATGATTATTTTAAACCCCAAAGTCCATCTAAAGCGAAAAGAAAAAAAATGCCGCTACAGGTGGGTTGAAAAGAAAACTTACGGTAGTCAAAAGAAAAATGGAAAATCTTTTTCAAAATACGTCATCGGTTCGACAAAGCGTTACAACCTAAAATAAATATCCGATTAATGCTGATGCGAAGGAAAATGTCGGATTAAAGTACTTGAACGTTCTAGATGACAGAAACCAAAAACAGCAAAACGACCACCACGACTGCGGACAAGTAAATGAATCTCCCGTCCTCTCCCGGAAACAAACATGGCGTCGAATAAATAAGTAGCAAAATGGAGCTGCTACTTATCGGCGCTTGTAGAAAACCAAAAAAGAAACCTGTTGTGCAGTAATACAAACAAATCTTGTAACAAGGCGAAATGGAGTTTCAAACATGTAAATTAAAACTCCAAAATGGGTTTCTTAGAAACAAATGGATT
Source organism: Abscondita cerata (assembly GCA_030710515.1). Lineage (NCBI taxonomy): Eukaryota > Metazoa > Arthropoda > Insecta > Coleoptera > Lampyridae > Abscondita > Abscondita cerata. The sequence continues at coordinate 78,502 of JALBCR010000414.1, forward strand.
TGCTTAGATTGGCGGAAATTTACAAATCCAGTGGTTCTCTCAAAATTGGAGAAATTGATACTTTTTGAGATATTGATCAAAAATTGTTCACGTTTTTCAACAACAAACCCGGGAAAAGTTCACACGGACACTCATTTGGATCTTTCTTGCACGCACAATGTTTTTGGATTAAAAGTGCTCCGAGTTTTAAACAATGCCTTTTTATGTGCCAACTTTAAAAAAATGTATCCCGAAAAGTATTAATGTGAGCAATGCGCAAAAAAGACCAAATTGTTGCCGGCAAGAAACTGCAAAATCAGAGTGCGTTAAGGTAGCATCACCTTATTTTTTGGGCGGCAATGGGCCAAGAGAGGAAAATTTCAAAAATTTCCTTTTAGCGACGGAATAACTTAAAAAATGTCGGTCCAATTAATTTGCAGGATAGGTCGTCAAAAACTGAAGAGCATTTGTTTCTGAAAAATTCATTTTTAAGCTTATATCTAAAAATATCGATTTTTTGAGTTTGGTCGAGTGGACTAAAATTGTAGTGCGCAAAATTCAACGCAAAAAGATCACTTTTAATCGCTTTGTGACAGTAATTATTATTGTTTGTTTTGTAGTATGTATGTCAGAATACATTATCTAGCTTCTCTTCTACCAGTTTGTTGTTTTTCTTTTCTTAAGGTGGCATTAGTAACTTTTACAGACTTTCCTTGATACTTTCCTGCGACCTACTCACCGACAACGAGCTTCGGGTAGGTTTTTATTTATATTTGCATATCTTCACAACAAACTTGTAACAGCTTGACGGTCACGGCATTGCGAGTTATGGCCAATCAAAGCAATTTAACCCTTTTTGCAATTGTGAGAAGGGGGGGAGTGGTCAGGGATCTCGAAAACTCAGATTTATATACAGCAAGGACGTTCCTACTAGCCTTCACACTTTTTCAGGTCACGCTTACTTTTGAAACATAATGTTCTTTAAACGATGTGTTAATCGTTAAACATTTTATGAACTATATATTTAATGAAAGACGGATCCATATTGATGTAATTAATGCACTTCTCAATGAATCAAAATTAAAAAGATTGATCTCATTGGCCAATACATTTTATTAATTAATTAAGACTAGTTTTTGACTTCTAATAATTGTTACTTAGAGTCATCTTTAGTAAATATAAATTGATTAAAAATTTTATCAATTTAAAATCGTTCAACAAATACTATACTGTATTCCATACATCAGAGTCAGTACGGGCTTATTTCAGCACAAAACTATTTGTAAATGTTTACAACCTGTCAATCATAAATAAAACCTTCTTTTGTATTCCTAAGCCCCGAGCAGGTAGTTAATGACTTAGTAACGCCTTTTCCTCGACTAACCACATTTTTGTCAGCGGTATTCAAACAGATTATTTACTTATTATTTTAAATTTGTTTTACGTTTTTAACAACCATTCCTCGCTGAGAGTCTATTTTTTAAATTATAATAATAACAACAACAAAATCCATGTATTTATAATAAAACGACAAAAATATGTTTTTAGATATCTTTCAACGCGGGCATCGACCATCAGCTGAGAAACTTGTTGGGAACCTCCGATTTCATCCAAATACATTGCATTGGATTGCATAGCCCAATTTGTTTTCTAAACGTATTTTTCACTATCAAACGCCCCACACTCACTATACATTCTTACAAATATCGAAGGCAAAAAAACTGTTTTTATTTTTGAAGTTTTCCTCGTATTCATATCTTACGCCATGATGTGATAAATTGTATGTAAACTTTGCATATGGAGAATTTAGAACAAATTGCATAATCAGCGTTTTACGGTTTCACAAGTCAATACTTCCTCACAACATACAAGCATTACGTACTTTTGTTTAGTTTAAACTCTACTTGTTTGAGAATCAAATCAATTTCTATATATGAAGAAACTTGCAATAGTCGGAGCCGGGCCATCTGGTTTGGTAACAGCTAGACGCTTACAAGAACATGGCTACAAATTCGACATCATCGAACAAGCAAAAACTTTAGGAGGTGCTTGGGTATACACCGACCACATAGGTGTAGACAATCACGGGTTACAAAGTACGTGCATGTACAAAGATTTAACGTAAATATGTTTAATTTTAACGAATGTGTGTGCCGTGTGTTTTTAAATTTTAGAACTAACGTTCCCAAAGAGTTGATGGCATGTCCTGGATTTCCATTTCCCGAAAATAAAATTAAATCTTACATAAATCAAGTTGAAGTCTTGGAATATTACAACTCTTTTGCTGAATTTTTCAATTTAGAGAAATATATTAAGGTTAGTTGGTTCTTAACATCAAATTATAAATAATTTTCGAAACTCTCTTAGTACAACACTCAAGTAATTCGAATAACACCTGTTTGTGATCAGTGGATGGTGATAACAAAAAATTTAATAAATAAAAGCCTCATAGAATCAAAATACGATTACGTTTTCATTTGTAATGGCCGATTTTCGTTTCCGTTCGTGCCGGATATTTGTGGAGATCACTTGTTTCGAGGCACTAAAATGCATAGTCGTGACTTCAGGAAACCTGAAAAGTGTTTTGAAAACAAGCGAGTCCTAATTATTGGAGGTAAAACATCAGGCCAAGATATTGCTTTCCGGATAGTAAAAATTGCTGAGCGTGTGAGTAAATATTGTTTTATTTATTTGTTCAATTATTTAAAAAAAACTATATCCTTTATTGTATGCTAACATAAAAATTATGGTTTTAAATAACAGCTTTTTAAATATTGCTTGAAAAAATAACCTTGTTCACCGTTATTTAGAGTCTAATTGAATAATGTACGTATTCAAACATGTTTTCGACTTAAGCATTTTTGCAAGCTGATTAGTATTAAAAAGTTTAAAATATTTTGTATCTTTCATATTTCCAATGAATGGAAAAAGATGGTTTTCTTTTTGTGTGAGAAAAGAAGAATATTTCTCGTCTCTTTTACAATTTAGTTAATTTAATAAACTTTTGTTAACACAATGTAGCAACAGAATCTATCATTGACTTAAGAATGGTACTCTCGTTGAACTTAGTTTTTTCCCGACTCTGATGGTCTCTCAATGACTAAATGTACAGGTTGGTTCACAAATATTTTAATGGGGCAATCCGATTTGTTAACGCTCTAATAGAAAATGATGTAAAACTTGATACAATCAAATAGAACACCCTCTATATTTTATCCCAAATCAATTCTCTACAACTTCTCTAATAAAATCTGTCTACCAAAACTCAACTGTTAGACGTGAAACCCGTTTTTTAAATCAAAATAAAAGTTTTATCAAAACATGTTTATTGACAATTTGAAATTATAAAATATATCATCAAAATCAATGGACAGATCATTTTAAATAGCAGAAAGGAATAGCTGAATAAATTGGAAATGTCAAATTCGAATAAACGTGTTACCTTTCAAAATATGTTTTTGTCAGATATTGATATGGATTGTACGCAATAAGGATAGAATTTGTTTATTGGTAAGACCTTACTTACAGGGTCTTCAAAGTTCCAAAGATAGGATTTTCAACTGCTGATAACGATAACGATGTGAAATTGCACATCCTTTCTCGTTCTTAACAATTGTAGTTTTTTTGAATCTCAGCTCTGGGATATTGTTATTTATTATTGTGCTGACAATAAACATCCACTGATTTTTGGTGAATAAATCATATTAACTAATTCGTTACCCCTCTCCCCTAAGCCTGAATAAAATCATTTGACATTTCAAACAAAACCCTAAAACTAAATATCTGAAGACCTGCTACCGCATACATAAAGCACCAAGTTCTTTACGTAATTCAAATAAAAAAAATATATTGCGCTTATTTTAAATAATGGATGAAAATGATTACTTAAAGTTTATAGTAAATGTTTCGATTTAAATCTAACGTAGAATTCAAATTAAAATTGCGTAAAACTTCTAAAAATCAATCTCCAATTTATTCAACATAATAATTTGATTTGTGTTAATTACTAAATTAAGATAATGTTTACGTAGATTATGTTATTATGTAGCGCTCAAAAATGCAAAATTGACATTCTGTGTAAATAAGTGTTATCGTCTGAACGGTGTTATTGAAATGTTCTGTAGAAGATAAAACAAACGATTCATTGTGTGAAACAGACGATACACGTGCTTTAAAGTCATAACGTTTCCAATATGAATCGAACAATTGAAATGTCAAGGGTCAAAGAAAGCAAGTGATTAAAGAAAAGGACACAAGTGTGAGCGGTAGAACGTATAAAAAATGTAAGGCAGTGTAGACAGTCAGAAGTAATGGGTGGAAGGCAGGCAAAGATAAGATTCAACAAAAAAGATTCATTAAAATTAGTTTAGTCATGCAATTTGAATGTTTAAGTTTTGGCCGTTAAAAAAACAATGTGAATGTAAAATAAATCGATCGATACATTTCTTCGACAATTTAATTAATTAATTTATTTATCCGTATGGTACATTTTAAATATTGTATTGTGATGTAAGTGTTATGTATGGTGCCCCAGAAGATCAGTACAAACTTGTATAATAAAATAAGTGCACCCAAATCAATAAAAGTTTAACTTAGAAAACTGCCATCGTTTTGGAGCTGCCAACGTTTTATCACCTGATGACATTATCAACGAAAAGAAGGCATCGTGGGTATAAAGTCGGTTATTTAAGATTATAAATAAATATTTTGTTTATATAGAAATATGCCAAAACCACAGCAATATGTTTGTATTTACAATATCAAAGTTGACAGGTGGTCCATGAAGTGGGTTACGCTGTATAATTAAAAATATTTTTATGTAGTAGCTATTGAGGAACTTAAAAAAATAGTCAAAACCGATTTTGAAAAAAATCTGCTTTTGGAAGGCAATATAAAAGTCAATTTTTGCTCCACTGACCGTGACCGTTTTGTGTAACAGGGTTTTTTTACGTATTACTCTATTTCTATTGCTCTTGTAACAAATCTCTTTCTCTAATTTTTGGTAGTGCTGTCGAAATCAATTTTGTGGCCCGTTTTGTGTGTATTTTCTGCCACTGCCGATTGTCAAGTTTCTTGTCTCTCTTGGGTTCTTTTATTTGCTGCTTGACAGTTCTCTTCTTTGTCCGACGTAACCCTTCTTACACTGGCATGTTATCTTGCACGTATCCTCTGTTCTGGTAAAAGGAATGAAACAATAAACTGCAGCGTCTATTTAACAAACAGAAAACACCAAAAACTGCACCAAAAACTTTACTCGGACACGTGTTTCAATAGCTAAGCTATCATCATCAGCGATACATCAATAGCTGAGATATCATCATCAAGCGATACCGGTATCGCACGTGTCCGAGGAAAGTTTTTGGTGCAGTTTTTGGTGTTTTCTGTTTGTCTGTTCTGGTTCTTGCTAATTTATCCCTTGTTGTTAGTAGTTACTGCTGGATTGACGTGAATTTTTGCTTCTTTAGAATTCTTCGCAGTGACTCCTGCTACGTAAGGTAAACAAATTGTACCTTCTGGTAATTCTGTTTCTGGATTCGTTTATTTTTTTTTGTATTTAGCTCTTGTGATATCGATGTCTGTGTAACCATTCTTCTTAAGAGCTTCTAGAAGGTGCATTTGCTCATTCGGTAGATGTTGATTATCGCCGATGGTTTGAGCTCTGGATAATAATAATAGTAGCGTCTTTATAAGTGTGTTCTTCTGGATAGGATGGTGGTGAGATGTGGCATATAGATATCTATTAGTGTGTGTCTTCTTTCTGTATATTGCATGTTGTAGCGTTCCGCCTGCTGTTTTCTTCACCATTACGTTCAGAAATGGTAGATTTTCATTTTGCTCTATATCATTGCCAACTTACCTAATTGTTCTGTGCATCGAATTTATGTGATCCATGAATGGTTCTCGATTCTCTTCTCTGTGTTGCTATATTGCGAATGTGTTGTCGACAATTCGTACTTTGGTTTTAGTTTACTGGATCCTACGGCGTCATCTTCAAATGCCTCTATAAATAAATTGACTAGAACGGATGACTCAGGACTTTCGATTAACCATCCAATCTTTTGTTTATGAGACTTCCAGTCGTACAAGAAGTATGTTGTAGACAAACACAGTTCTATCAATTTTATGATATCTTTTAGTAATCCAATAAGTACCTGTTAGTATAGTCAATGCATCTTCTATGCATAATCTTGTCCTATACAAATCAAACCCATATTACATAGGTAGTATTCTTTATAACAAATTACCTTTAGATCTAAAGACTTTGCCTACTAAAATGTTTTTAAAATCAATCAAGAGCACATTACAAAATAGCGCATTCTATTCTGTTAATGAATACTTATAATATCAATTCTAATGTACTTTGTTTGACGTTTTCTATATATGTTAAGAAAATTTATATTTAAGAAAATAAAATGTTATTATTATTATTATTATTATTATTATTATTATTATTATTATTATTATTATTATTATTATTATTATTATTATTATTATTATTATTATTATGAGGAAGTAAGTAAGAGCAAGATTACATCACAACTCACTAGAATGTATGTAGGTTAAGTCCTGAGTGTAGGCATAATATCCATAAGTTTGCCAGATAATTTGAAGAAATCGATCCAATAATGGTCACAAGCGGTTTTAGTGAAACTCCATTTTGTGAATTTTAGTTACTCTTTACAATCTAGGTGGTCTTGTGACTTTTGTTAACAATTTCTTCTGCATTCTCCCGCATCTCTCACTGTTCTTGTAATTTTATTTGTCGGGTTTGTAGTAACTGTCGCATTATCTTTGTTCGTTTTGACTTACCGCTTACTTTACTATTACTTGTTCTGCTTCCATGTTTAATAGTTCTTTGATAGCTGCTTCTATCTCAGTTATAACTTTTCTGATGTACCTTGAGTTGAGTGCGATGACTTAATTCATATCCAGGAAAGTACTTTGTATTCTTGTCCTCCATCTTTGCGATTTTTTTGTGTTGCATTGGACTTATCTAACTGTTTTTGTGCTGCACTCCAGGTTATTGCATTAATAAAATCCCAGTCTTCTATTCTCATCGTGTTGGCCAATGTCGGAAATAGTTCAATGATTTTCTTGAAAATGAATTGTAGATCTGAATAGACTTAATGTACTCGTTCTCGAAGTAGAGATTCTTCTGCTTTTCTGAGAATCTGCCTAACAGCAGTTGTTGTTATGAAACATTGGCGATTTAAACTATATTATTGCCTAAAAATAATCAATTAACTGTAATATAAAGTAAATATAAACCACCTCCTTTAAGTCAGAATCTTGATTAGATCATTAAAGATAATTAAGTTTATGTAGATCCTATTTCAGCCTTTGACAAATGAAAGAGTTTCAATTGTTTTAACTGTTCATAAACCTAATCACGGTTAGCAACAATGCCTGGAGCCTAACGTTCTTGCTATAATTGTGGTACAAAAACTCAAGACAAGGGTGCGATACCAAAATACAGCATAAAACAAAAGCAATGTTTTCCAAAACTGGAATTCGCAGGGTCTGATCCCTTAAACTAGGATGTAACTTTAGCTAAAGAATGAAAAAAACTGGCTTCATTATGGTGCCTAAATTAGTTTTACCTCTATGGTCCTCAGTTCCCTTTGATCATAGACCCTATTTATGTTCAAATAATCAATCAATATTTAATCAGTTTAATAGATACTGGTGGATCTTGTATCTTCTATTGTTTTAGATTTTTCAAGTTTAAATTTTTAGTGATTAATAATGTCTCATTTTATATTAAACACTCTACATCAAAAATTAATACGGTTGATGGAATTTCTTAGAAAGGTAGTGGAAGAAATCGTTTGCCTTCAATACTAAATGGTGATACTCATCAAGTTGACTGTTTAGTAGTACCATCGATCACTGAAGCTCTTATTCTTGGTGTTCATTTTAGTAGAATTTTTACAATTAAATCAGATCCTAGTAGAAACAAGTATCAACATGAGTTTCATGAGTATTGCCAAGGTGGGACAAATGTTTTACAAAGTTTTATTGACACTGGTGATATCCAACCAAACAAAGACAATATTTGCTATCGCCTGCAAGGAAGTGGGTAAAGCAGGTCTGTTTAATTGGCTAAAAAATTTGTAACCTACGTTAATGTTTCAATGCTCGTAAATTAAATACCGTTACAAGTAAGGATGCTTTTCCTCTCCCCCGTTTGCTATTCTAAATCGGTTAAGAAATTTCTCAACCAAGCCAAGTTGATTTCTTAACTTTTAGCAGTCTACTTTGAACTCTCGTTTGTTTGTTTCAAATTTCTTGTCCTGATGAAGTCCCGTACCATAGGTGGCAAAACGTTGGCAACTACGGTTACTGTTTCGACACGGTCCAATCCCGGAAGAAGTTTCTGTTTTAACAATGACTCCGGAGCGTGGACGCCTCAATTCTTGTAATAATTATGTCACAAAAAATCGGTATGTGAACTAGTGTCTTGATTCGAGTCTGAAGACCGTCACTAAGTGGAATTTCTTTCTAACGTTTCGCTAACGCGAATGGTTGCCTTTTTCAAAGGTCTATCCATTTCTAAAGTTTGTAGACTGATAAGTTCTGCTTCGAAGATTGTATTTACACTGGTGTAAAAAGGCCGGGGTTTGCATCGTTTGGGTGTTTTTGAGCATTGGATTCTAGAGTTTCTTTCTTTCTGTTGAAGTTTTCTGGATGTTTATGGATCTCCCTAACCAATTGGTTAAGCTATCAAAGAATATGTTGTAATCCCTATTGCTAAGCGCACGTACGGATACTGCTGACTTCTAGGTGTGTCCCAGACGAACTTGTCATTCGGTATATGGGTTTAAAATTTTTTAAAACAACTTTTCTAATAATTTTTGATATTTTTAACGTAAAGCAAAATCGGGCCTATTTATCAATTTGAAGTAGGCTGAGTTAAAATTCTAATTTTATTTACGTATCTTAAACATTCAAATCTGTATTCTCTTAAATAAAAAAATATATGGGGATGTTTTTATCTTAAATGCGACGTACTGTATATTTTCTTGCTTTAATTCGTAAATTTAGAAAAATTTGTCAAACTATAGATTGCCGATTTTTATTGTTGTTTTAATCTTTCTGTTCTTACTAGTTATAATATATCAATTACAAACCAAACTTTACTAGTAAAACTTTTTTAGGTTTATTTCAGTACTCGAGAATTAGAATATATAGACAAACACGAAAAACTTACAATCAAGTCAGAAGTGCTGCAAATTACTGAAAACGGGGCTATCTTCGATGATGGGAGTTCAGAATTAGTGGATACCATAATATATTGCACAGGTAATAGTTTTATTTGGCCAGCTAACGTTTAATCGACCATTTTTAGGGTACTTATACAAATGCCCGTTTATCAAAGAAGAATGCGGTGTGAGAGTAGAATGCAATGGAGTTATTCCACTATACAAACATATCATTAATATAGAACATCCAACTATGTATTTTATTAGTCTTCTTTACCCAATCACAGCAGCCGTTTATGACTTGCAGGTTCTGTATTTATTAACAAATACGTAATAATCTCTCTCAGGTACGTTTTTCCGTTGCTGCAATTGAAAGAAAATTTCAACTACCTACCAAAAAAGACATGTTAAGAGAATTCAAAGACTTCTTGGATAATAAAGAAAAAACTAACATTCCCCATAAACACATCTATAAAATGCCCACTACAGCAGAGTCCAAAGAATATTGTCGAGAACTCTCTGAAAAGGCCAACATACCGTCAATACCTCCGGTACTTTTTAATCTGTATGAAAAATTGCGATTTGAATCCAGCAAACAATCATGCTACAAGATTATTGACGAAGAAAATTTTATTGAAATTGATGCCGAACTAATTTAATTTTTTAATTAATTTAAGTTCTTAACATTTCATAATATGTTATACATGTGTGAATTAATGAAGTACTCGATCATTTACATTTCGTTAAGTTAAAATGCATACATTTTAAAATAATTTTGATTTTCCACAGATAAGTAATATGATAAGTTTTAGCTTTTAATTGAATTATCACTCAAACCCTATTTATTCTATTTCCTCTATTTCGATACAACGGGTATAAACACGTCTGCAATGCCGTGCGGTAGACAGTTGAGCCAGACGGCTTAGTATGTCTAGCAGACAGACCTAAGAGAATTTCTTCTTTCTATTCGTTTCTATTCTGTGTTTCGTTTTATATTTGATTTCAGTCAAAAGTGGCGTGCATCCGGAGATTAACATAACAGCATTCGTATTAGTGAATCAAATGCTAACCGACCTATAAACAAAATTTGATTTACGCCAAACCCAATAATTAAGTAGTTTTCGATAAACTTGGAAAACGCCATAATATGCCACTAATAATTAAACAATCAAATAAAAGTATCTACTTTTAGGTCTTGTGTGTAAAAGACTACTTTAAAGAAATCGTGTGTAAAAAATATAAAATCGTTTGCAAAGTGCAATATAACTTAAATGGGACTTTTATTATTAAATGATTTTTGTATTAATATTTATTAGTACTAACGTATGTAATATATTGTATGACAAATATTTAAAGGATTTGTATGCACGAGTTGCGAAGGATAAAACATGAGTAAAAACCGTTCTTTACACACTTGTATTGTGAATAACTTTACTGATTATTTTTACTCAAAACTGTAATCAAAAGTAGTCGAGGTTTGTGATCTCTGTTTTTCACAATTTGGGAATGGTTTTTAAAAAATTTTTCTATAGCTCTTAAAATAAATTAATAGGTCATTAATCCTAATCATTGCCTATCAAAACCAAAAAGAATAACTATGAACTTTTTAAATTACAGTTTGCCCATTATACAAATAGTCGATGTAAAGTGACCTGAGGGTCTGAACTCACGCATACGACTAGAACTTTGTTGAATACAGGTGTGAAGTTGATACATACCTGGTGATTTCCCCCATTTTCTCGTCCTGTGTGAGGATTTCACGAGGTCTGTTTCTTTTACAACAGTTTCCTATTGAAACGCAAAAATACAAACCGATTGATTAGTCGTTTCAGAATCGATAATAAAATTTTAAGAAACAGCGCTGCGTTAGTTTGTATAGAATATAGGGCAGTTTAAAAATAGAGGGATCCAACTAACTAACAAAGGAAACAAGGGCACCTAGCCAGACGTATAGCTAATTTAAAAGAGAGAAAGAACGAGAGGAAATTATTAATATTAGGAAACATCTCGTTGACTATCGCGTCAAAATTTAAATGTATGTTTACAAAGATATGTAGTCATCACTTTTCATTTAATATAAAATTAAAATTAAATTTAAGAAGAGAACGTACACCATAAATTACTCCAAATTACCCAAAAGTGATGTTTTTAGAATGGTTTCCGGCTGAGAATTGTAAATTTTGGTTTCTGCGCAACAGTTCATAACATAATAAACAAGCTTTACAACCCGTCCATGTTTTCCTCTTGTAATTTTTGTTGTTGTCGTTTTGTTACCGGTTTAAATATTTTCGTTATTTAACAGTTAGAACTTATTTTTGTTTTCTTACCGTTCCTGTCGGGCGTGAATGAGCTGTTTAAGCGCATTGCCCTCAAAATATGGCGATTACGTGCGAGGGTTCAAATCGCAGTCCGATTTTATTTTTAGTTGTATTATTACCGTAATCTCATGTACTTAGGGATATGCAATCGTAGAAGAGAAGATGTAAGGACTCAGACACCATCAGTAAGTAAGAAAACCATAAGAAAAAACTGTAAAATAATATAAAATTACTACATGGTTAACCGAAATTCTCACATGTAATCACCTCTTAAATATAGGTTAATGTGAATAAATTAATCCATTATTTAATAATAAAAAAAGTTTAGTATTTTCCTTACAGTTCAAACTTTTACTGCTACACACTAGTGGGCAAAATGGCCAATAACAATTGTTGGTTTGGTAAAAACACGGCTTTAGATACTTTTAAGAACAAAAATACAAATATCACTAAATTTAAATTAGTGTCGTTTAGATTCGGGTAAGAAGACCATCGTTGATTGGAACGTTTCACTAAGAAAGTGATCGGCTTCTTTAGAGGTCCTAGATGTAGATGTTGCAATATCACTGAGTTACAAAAATCATTTTTTGTTACGAGTTACATAAAAGATTTTTCTAATTTTGAAAAAAAGCAATAAAATGAATTAAATTTGTCTCAAAATAAAACTTTAATTGAGTGACAAAAATATTGCTTTTCTAAACTAGTTGCGAAAAGTGGAAGATATTGTACATCTCTTACTTCAACCAATACAATTACATGTTTAATAATTAAACTAAAATAAATACATTAAACTTGGGTTTCCGAAACAAAAATGTTTAAGTAAACACTAGAAAAAAAATAACAGAAGTCTATGAACCATTAATTAATTTGTAAATGTTGAAATTTCTCGTAGTTGTATCTAATTAATTGTTTTTTTTTCAGTTTTTTATGTGAATTTATAATATCGTATAATGTGCAGTTTGTCTAAGATTACACATAATTATCTTTGTACCCGTCCAGACACATTGGTAACCTAAAAAGTTCCGGCCGATTTTGTCAATAGATGGCGTTAACGGCGCATACCTCTGGTACTATGAATCACATTATCTTATTCTAAGTGTCATTTGGAATCGGTCAATTTGAAGAATAAATTAGATTTTTTTTCTGAAATTCGTGTATCAAAATTTATTGCGTCTTAAAAATGGGTGGAAATGAGGAAGAAATTCAATACATTTTTTTTAAAAAATGGAAGAATGCGACGCAAGACAGCTAAAAATTTGTAATGTTTATGGACTTGATACAGAACAATACATGAATGGTTCGCTCAATTTCGTGTTGAAAATTTTGATTTCAAAGATGGATTTCCCTCTGGTCGACCAACAAAAAAAAAATCGATGAAATCGAGACCTGCACATAAGCAGTTATGATCTAGGCATTAGTCAGCAAATAGTTTTAAATAATTTGAAGAAGGCAGGAATAAACAAGCTCGATGTTTGGGTGCCACAAATTTAACGGAAATATTTTTTTTATTTTACATAAAAATAATCCTTCAACATATAAATTCAAAAAACTATCAGATAAGGAAAATTTTTTCCACCACGGTTCCACACACACACACACACACACACACACACACACACACACACACACAAAAGTAGGCAAAACGCAGATCTTACATCCGAATTTTACGGGGACGCTTGTTCCCAAAATATTATTTTCTAGGAGGGTTCCTTTCTGTCTTGATGGAAGGACCGTAAGGCATGCGCTGGTCTCTCTTTTGCAAAGCAATCCCTCTCTTTTCACAAAATGGACATACTCTTCATCTTGAATAAATATTTACATTGTTTTCATGAGCTCTATACCACCGTTTACCGACGACAAAAATGCAGACAGAGCGATTGCAAGTCCACTATGACGGATTGGAAGAGCGACGACTATTCTTTTCTTAAGGCTTAGGCGGATGTTGGTTATTCTTTTAAAAATGATTTTTATCTCGTCATCTATAACGAGCATAACTTCTGGAAATATTCAAAAAGGGGAAGTCGAAGCAAATTTTGGAACTGTAAAGTAATGCTTTAAGTTCATTTCAGTCAGTTTTAAATGACTTTTTTAAACGAATCCTTGGTTAATGGAGAGCGAAGAAATGACAGGGCAGATGAATTCAAGATTTGAATTTCCGGAGAAATGACGGCTGTCTTCTCTTTGCCGATGGGTTTAGAGTAGAAATGCAGTTCATATTTCGAAGGATTGATCGATTACTCAAACGAATAATGTTTTAAAAATTCCCCAAGTTTGAAAATCGTCCAAGTAAAAAGCACATAATGTAGAAGACATCTGCAGCATAAAATCTCGCTCTATGCATTTGAAAGCAACGCGAATGTCAATATTCAGCAAGACTTTGTTTGAATTCTTACTCTTATTTAAGAACGAACGGGTTGTATGGACAATAATGTCATAGTCTCCTTTCGTACCAAATCCAAGTTGTTTCAGACGAAAATGTTCTCCTGATTTGTAGTAAGCTTTGGAACCTAGTTTAGCAACAAGTTCTCAAAAAGTTGCTTTGACTGCAATGGAGCGTATGCTTCCATCCTTTTTGTCGAGGGCACATAGGTTAGCACCCTAAATTGATGTAATTGATTCGTTAACTTTGCCATTTAGTATAAGTTTGTAAAGTTTGGTTATGAAATAAAGTAGTTGTGTTACATTTATAGCTGTTACATTTCTAAGGCCCCTTTGGGAATTATGTTCAAAACTTGAGTGTTGCCTTCGAAAACTGTTTGAGTAGCAAGCGATAAACGGCATATTTTATCTACACGTTCAGAGTAATGTTTTGTGCAATGTACTTTTAATCCACGGCAGCCTTTGTAAGAATTGCTTGAATCTTTTGGACAAAAGGGATTTGATTCTGAAACACAGTTTGAAACCGAGGTTTTGCGCAGATGCATGATTGGCAAAACCAGTGACATGCCGAATCTGAATCTGAAATTCTTGTAAACCCACTCGAACACATGAACAATAGAACCAAACAAGGCAATTGTTCTGATCCTCATTTTTATCAAGGGCAACATTCTTGCAGGGACACAAGGATTCCATTTGAACTTTGTATCTTTACAAGTTGTACTTAAAAAAACGTAGTGTTCCAGTATATTTGAAAGCAAAGTCAGACAGAAGTTGCAGTACCACTTTTCGCGCATATAAAAAAGTAGTAACCATTTAACTTGTGACTCGCGTAGCGTATGTTGTCCAGATGGCCACAACAAAATGATCCTTCGCCTTGCTGCACAATTCGGAATAGGAAACGATTCTTGAAATCTTTTTAATTTAAAATGTACCACAATAAATAAAAAGGAAACTTTGACTAAAAATTCACAAAACATTCAAAATTATTAACGCCAACTTTCACGTTTTAAATTTTTTTTCGTTTTTGTTAATTTTCAATTTCCAACTGTAAATCTGTATAAACGGTGGCAGTCCCAGATTGATGCTGTATGTTTGATGGGATTGGAAACGAATCGAGCTTCATGATGTGCTGCGGCCTGTACTTGAATTGAAGAAAGCGATTGAAAAAAAAACGACCAAGATTGATCAACAGAAAAAGCAGGACAACACTAGATTACACATATTTTTGATGACTCGACAAAAATTGAGAGAGCTTGGCTATAGTTTATTTGCTGAAAAATGTAACATAAGAGATTAAGTCGTAAAATAAAATCCACTTAGAAAGCGACCGATAGTTGTATTCAGTATGCACCTGAAATGCAAAGTAAAACCAGTTCTATACGGGCGAAAGTTGGTGTAAACAAACCTTATAGAAATTTGACAACAATAGAACAATAAGTTTCAACTACGTAAGGGTCAGCGGTTCTCAATATTTTTTAGTATTTTATTTGTTACAAACAAAATTTGATTTATTAACCCTTAAATGCATGATTTTTTATTTCGATCTAATTTTTATCAAAAATTGTACTACTTGACTAGTAGAATATGAGAAAATTAATGAAAAATTCAAAATTAAACAAAAACTATATCTATTGTAAAATAACTATATGTTGCCAAATGGCTACAAGATGCATTTATTATGTTATTCTGCGTATATAATTATTTCACATGATAATTCTTGAAACAGTTATTATTTGAATTTAAACAGAGTCCAACTCCACATTTTTCACATTTGGTCCTGGTGAATCCTTTGCAATCAGGGTATTTGCATCTCATATTAGTAGGTACAGGAATAGGCCAATGTCCTAGATGATCTTGGCGAATATCTTGTGGTGGCGCATGTTGAGCTGGTCCTTTCTTCTTCTTTGCTTGAATTTCTCGCTCGACATTTGAAGTAGAAGGTCTCCCTCGTTTTGGTATTCCTATCGATGTGGTATTTATTTTTATCAAACAATGAGCCACTTCCGCTCTGAATCTAGCCTGGTCCAAAATCTTCTTCACATTAGTTCCATTTTTTCATGAACTCGTTTATAAATCAACCAAGCGTTCACCACTGCTAGATCTATCAAGTGGTAAAAAGTCTTACATACCACTTCCTACTTTTCATCTTGATTTTGTAGCGACCCATCAAACTGTCTAACAGATCTACGCCTCCCATGTGTCGGTTATATTGCTGAACTACATGTGGACAATTGACGTCAATGGTTTCTTTTTGTTTTCGATCGAATCTTTTCACCAATGCTTGGGGATGGGTTCCGCAAATGATGAAAGAAGAGTCACATATTTGTTATCTTTCCATACAAGTGAAGATATATCAATCTCGTCGACTGTTGCTACAAACTCTTTACTTATGCCACGTTGTTCATTCTTCAAAAGTGCTTCTGTAGGAAGCTTACAATTCGGCAACCTATTCCTTCGGATTGTACCCAAAGTGTGTATCCCTTGTTTAGCTAGATGAACCATCAGTGGCACTGAAGTGTAATAGTTATCGTGATAAACTCTATAGTTTTGATTTCTTGGTATAATACGTGACAATCTAAGAACAATGTTTGAAGTAGCACCAAGATCTGGCTCTTCTGCAGGACGGGTTTGATCATTCTCCTGTCCACTATAGATTTCAAAGTTATATGCAAAACCGGAAATACCCGAAAGAACAAACAATTTGAACCCCCATTTATGTGGTTTCATCGGCATATACTGTTTCATGTAATGCCTGATTTTAGTTGAGCACATTTGCTCATCAATAGATAAATGTTGCTCCAACGACACCGAATTGAATTTCTTCTTGAGATGATCCACAAATGGTCTAAGTTTGAATATTCTATCATGTCCAGCTTCGTTTCGTGGTATAAACTTAGTATTATCATTCAAGTGAAGAAATTGTCGCAGTTTTTCAAATCTATTTAATGGCATAGCATTTTTTATTAGCGGGAATTCAAGTTCGTCAGTCCAATACGATCTAGTATTTGGCATATGTACCAGTGACATGTATAGATGAATTCCAATATATTGTCTCATATCTGTTATACTGAAATTCAGCGGCTTATCTGGTTGACTTTGTATACAATAAAGATTCCTTTGAACGACCATCGTATTTATCAATGAATCGGAAAAAAAGAAAGAAGAAATACTGGTATGGAGTATCTAAAGATAGGAGTTCTTCATTTATTTCTGAATTACCCAGGAAAGGCATCTGGCCTTCATTCAATTGCAGATGTTTCTTTTTCCAAACTATGTTTTGAATTTTTGCTTGTTTTTTGGATCCTTCATTTTTGTGCTGTATATTTTCTATATTAGGTTCAGATAATTTGCACACGGTTTCGGAATGTATTTCTTCATTTGATGCCTCCAAGGCTGCATCATTATTCATCACTTCTGTATCTTCGTCAGGTTGGTATGTAGGGTCTTCCAAACTGTCATCGTCAAATAAATCGTCAACTTCATCTTCGCTCTCCAGACCAGTAAAATTTTCCCAGAAAGTTTCTAACTCTTTTTCGGTCATGGGTCTTCTATCATCTTTATCCATTCTTGAAATTGAAGAAAAAACTATATTTGATATCGATAGTAAAAATATTGAAAGATATTGTAAAATTATGTATAAGAATAAGAACACTATCCTGAATGCACACTGTAGCCAAATGACTACAAGGAAAACTTGACGAAATTTTGTGTTACTCATAACATTACCTGTAATATTATAACGGATAATCGTAATCCTTACCTGGATTTGTGTGGGTAGTAATTTTACTTTCAAAATATCCAACAAATAAAGGATGTATATGGGATGGAACACTCACGATCCACACTGCACGAAAATGTTGAAAAAAAGTAAGGTTCAAAATCACAGATGTTTACATTTCGCACAGCGGTTAGAAATACAAGCAGTTGGTATGTTGCCGCATGGCTACATTAAGTTATTTCTTTATATTTCTATCACGTATAAATTTGAGGTGGAAATATTAGTGTGTTGCCAAATGGCAACGCGATGCATTTAAAGGTTAAAAGTCATAATGCATGCATCAATAAATAGATAAATTTTACCGTAAGTAAAGGATAATACAAAAAATACACAATAAGATTTCAAAGCATACTTTTAATATGTAATTAGGAACAAATATAATTAATTATTGTTCACAAATAATGAAGGAGTTCTGTAAATGATGTTAATAGGCTACGAAGAATTTAGGAAATTCATTAAAATCTAGTCCAAAATTCCACACGAGTTCGTCTTTTTAGACGAAACATGGATTTTTAGTAGAGGTGAAAGTAAACGTAATTGGCAAGATGACAGTGTTAAAAGTTGAAAGCAACCTACTAAAGCTTCCGATGGTGAACGTTATATTATTGTCCATGCTGGTGGTTTTATAGAAGGGGGCAGTTTAATATTTTTTAGTACCAAGAAATCCGCAGATTACCACGATAATATGAACTCGGTGGTTTGAGGAATGCATCCTACAAAATCTTAAACAGCCGTCAATCATTGTTTTTTATAACGCATCCTACCACACACGCAAAAGTAAAAAGCGTCCGACAGCTTCTTCAACCAAAGACGATATTAGAGCGTGGTTAAAAAGTAAAAACATTAAATTTGATACTATGATGTTCAAGGCTGAGTTGTTACAATTAGTGCACGAAAACCATCGAGGTTCCGTAAATAAATATGTTGTCGATGAAATGGCATTAAAGTACGGCCACGAAGTTCTGCGTCTGCCGCCATATCATTACCATTTCAATCACATTGAATTGGTGTGGGAAATTGCGAAGAAGTTTTACGACGACCATATAGGCGCTACTTCAGGAAAAGGACGTGCTTAAAACTTGGAACGACGCATTAACTAAAATAACTCCAGACGTGTGGAATCGCTGTGTAACTCACACAGAAGAAATAATCAAAGACACCTACAAGCGTGAACAAATTATAGACGATGTGCAACCTTTGATTTTTACTGTAAATACGGATAGTGACTTAGAAGACGATCACTTTACTTTTTAGTGATAGTGACAACGATCTCTAAATAGTATCCAAGTGTAGCAATAATTAATTATATTTGTTCCTAATTACATATTAAAAGTATGCTTTGAAATCTTATTGTGTATTTTTGTATTATCCTTTACGTACGGTAAAATTTATCTATTTATTAATGCATCCATTATGACTTTTAATAAATCAAATTTTATTTGTAACAAATAAAATACTAAAAATATTGAGAACCGCTGACCCTTACGTAGTTGAAACTTATTGTTCTATTGTTGCCAAATTTCTATAAGGTTTGTTTACACCTACTTTCGCCCGTATAGAACTGGTTTTTACTTTGCATTTCAGGTGCGGAATTATAAAATTACCAAAAGAGCTGACAAAAGGTTGTCATTGATCAGAAAACAAAAAAATTGAGTAATGTCTGTTCAACAAAGAAAGATTAACAAGTGTTGAGTTTAGGTTTTTCTAAACCTCGAAGCAAATGTTTTGCAAAAACGGACCAGCCTACCATTTTATCAAAGTTGTCTAGAAGTTATGTTTTTGAGTAAGGGAAGTTACTGTATTCTAGCTGCTTCTAGTCTACACTACTATTTAATTTTTGCTGAGATATAAATAAGTCACAGAATCTCATAAAAAAAAATGCACTAAAAGTGATGTTTGATATTAGTTTCTCTTCTAGTAAAGGTATTACATTAATTAATAAGCATTTTGGTTCTAATTTATTTCTTTTTAATCACTTCTTCTTATAAAATTTGATTAAGAATTTGATTATAACAGACGAGGGTCACGAGTCTAAACAAACATGTTACGGTTTTTATGATAAATAAACAAAAACATATTAACTCGAGAAAACATAAATCGTTCAAAATTTCGAACTTGGAACTGTAAGTTATAGGCTAAACAATGATGAATATTGGCGGGTACCTCAATCTTTGAGCTTCGCTTCACACATATCTCTAAAGAAACTTTATTTATTTGTTTCCTGTTTGTGTCGGTTGAATATCGCGTGTGATGGTATTGAAAATTAAAATATCCTGACAAAAGGTATTAAGATTTACACAATTTGTAGTAAATATTATTTGTAATTATCACGATATACATACAGAATCTGAAATGTTTATGGATAAATCAAATTGTCTGAATTAATTAATGAAAGATCTTTGACAACAGCTGATATTTAGGTACATACCTCAATGTTATATTTTGAGCAGTATAGAATTCATTGATTTATGTTTAAGAAGTGATCACATCTAAAAAATACATTTAGTGTATTTGTTGAACAAAAGATAAAAGTTATCTCTATGTCATTAATAAAATTGTCTCGTAATCGTAACTGGAACTCCAGCGAAAGGTGATTAAATTGTTTACCACAACACACAATACCATTCTCGGCCTTCAAACAACTTTCTCAGTGTCAAGAAACTACGCAGTACGTTTAATTATTTATAATATATATTTGAAGTTAGAAAATGAAATTGGCAATAATTGGAGCTGGACCAGCTGGTTTAGTGGCTGCAAAATATTGCTTGCAAAATGGGTATGATTGTGACGTTTACGAACAAACTGGTAGTATAGGAGGAACATGGGTGTATACAGATTTAACTGGGTCAGATGAAGATGGAATTTACATACACACATCCATGTACAAAGGTTTAACGTATGAACCTACCACTTAAAATATTTTTATTACGAAAAACAAATTCTAGTACAAATTTTCCAAAAGAGTTGATGATGTACGCAGACTTTCCTTATCCAGAAAATAAGATTAAGTCGTATATTAGCCAAGAAGAGGTTTTGGAATATTTATGCTCGCTTATGCAAATGAATTTGCTGTAAACAATGTAATCCGCGTAAGTAGATAAATCGCTCCAAATATAAAAATTTAATGCGTATTTTCTTCTAGTTCTATCAGAGGGTAGTACAAATAACACCAAAAACTCAGAATAAATGGATTTTAACGGTGGAAAATGTCAAATCGGGATCTAAAGATTTTACCCACTACGATGCGGTGTTTGTTTGCAATGGAAGATTTTTCCATCCAAATACTCTAATATATCCGGATGCAACGAGTTTCAAGGTCCTCAAGGTCATAGTCGCGATTTTAGAACTGCCGAGCCTTATAAAAATCAACGTGTTTTGGTAATTGGAGGCTCATATTCTGGCCAGGATTTGACATTTAAAATTGCCGAAAGTGCTAAACATGTGAGTTTTCATACACCATCGCATGTGTCTATTTATTAGAATTTAATTGATTATGTTATTTCCTCCTATAAGTTTTATTTAAATGATTCGTTTTTCTTTAAGGAGGAGCACCAAAAAACAACTAAATCGTTTTTTCAGGCAACGTTTCGTGCAACGAATGTGCACTTCCTCAGGCCTTTAAAACAAAGAAATGGTCCTCTCTCTGTTTTATTAGAGATATTATTTTGGGTGTATCTTTTATTCTCTATTTTTCCAGCGTTTGGTAACCACTTTTCACTATTTTTTTTTTTTTCTTCTTCAGCTTTCTTCCTGATTTGTTTCCCAATGTTTCTTTCTTGTTTTGTCAAATCATTTTTATTTCTAGCTAGTTTAATTTTGTTTTTCATTATTTTCACTTTCTCTTCTAGGCTCTCTAGATTTACTAGATAAGTTTTTAGACTCATTTTATGTGTTATTTTAATTTTAGCCTCTAGGTCCATTTTATTTTTAAAAAAGTTTTTCATTTCTTTATTTCACTCTTCCTGTTTGCATTCAAAGTTAATCCTTGTATGACTATGTTTTTTCATTCCCCTTCTTTTTTTTTTCAGTATTAATTACTTGTATTTGTAATTTGATAATAACATTGACTCTGCAATGCTTAAAAGTCTTTCAGATTCTTGAAATAAAATATATATTAAAAAATACTTTCTTAACTAATTACTTCAAACAGTTATAAAAGCTTTAAAGATAACGACAAAATAATAATTAGAATAAAAAATAATAACTAGATAATGTGGATGGGTTCCTATAGGTGTATAGGGGCGGGGAGGATTGGAATGAGTTACTAAGCATCGGGCTCGTAGCGTTTGTTTGTTTTTTGTTGGTTTTAAAAAGCTGTAATTGTGACCTTCGTTGTCATTTTCGTTTTAAAATACTCAATAAATGTTTGTGTTGTATAATTAAATTGCATTGAAAATTCCGCCAAAAGGAAGTATTGTATGTTGTTTCGTGTGTACGTGACTGTAGCTCGATTATCTTATCTCGTAGCTGCAGTCAGTTTGTTGGCTTCACCTTGAGACAAAAATTCTGCTGCAGTTTTCTCAGTTTGCATTAAGTGCTTGCAGTACTCACATACGAAATGTAGCGGAAAGTTAAATAAAAATTTTGTGTTTCGCAATTGCGGATAATAGGCCGAAATACTCAGTTTTCGACGTTTTAGGGGATTTATATTTTTGTACTACAAATGTAATTACCTACCTATAATGTAGGTTTTACCGTAACGACAGGCGTTTACTAAAAATAAGTTACGCCACGTCTTGCCAGTTTTTGGGTATTTATCAGGCAGAATTATTGTGATTCGACCTTTACGTCTTCGATTGCTGCATCACCTTTGAAATGTACCACCGTTTCCGTCGTCTACACTTTCTCATAGCTGATTTCATTTAATGTAATTAGTTCAGTATTTATCAATGAGAATTAGTGATCACGTAGATTTCTGTTTACTAATGATAAACCTATATTTACACTATTTATTTAGTAAGTTGTTTTTATATGTTTTAAAAACAATAAATCTTGTTAATATTACATTGTAACGACCCTTTTTAATTTATGTTTGATTTTGTTTTAGTGCAGATACTAATAACTGTGTACGGACGGGGTCTTGAAGCAATTTTACGTCATGCCGTTGTTTGGCGCCTACTTAACTTTGACGATTTTATCAATTTTTATTGACGGTTTTGCAACAATTTACTGCGACCTTTATTTCACGAAGGCAAATTATCTCGCGACCTCCCTTCCTTCCCGCTGAGCTACGGTGCAACCGTATTTATGTTACGTTATAATTCAAAATTGTCGTTAACTTATTTTGCATGTAACATAATAGAAGCAGTTTCCGGTTAGTTAGTTAATTCCCTCAAATTAGTACAATCCAATTTTTTGAAATTTTATCTTCACTTCTAAAATAACGCGTTCTTTTTCTCAATCGATTTTTCTCATTGACCAATTGATTAATTTTATTAGCTAAGAAAAATTTACAGTTGAATAAGGATTTTGGCTCACGATTTTTTTCTAAAAATCGGTATATAATGGTTGATTTATTCTTAACTATTCAGTTAATCGTTAGTTGAAAACAAAAGCGAAAATTTTTGAAAAGAAAATAACCTCAATTACTATGGAATTTAAATATTTCGAACTATTCACTATTTTCTTCTGACAGCTTCGGTCTTTTCTGTTCTTGGCTCTCTTCCTTATGTGAGTTGACCGGCATATATTTTCATTCAGATTTTTTCTTCTTCTTTTTCTCTTTCTGTGTGCCATACCTTGTACCATCCCATCTAATATTAAAAAGTACTGCTATTCAGTGCACCATCGATAATGATCACAACCTAATAAACTGAACTTTGAAAAGCGCCAATAATCGCATAATTAGTTCTATAGGGTTGCAACCTCGTAAAATTTGCATAAGGAAGTATAATTACTAAGAACGCGGAATGTAAATAATTGAAACATCAGAATTTCAATAGCATAAAACGACAATGTGCTAATAAACAAGGAAGCACAATACTGACAACTTTATAGCATCGGCACTGAGCTACTTAATACTTCGACTGCCTTCATGTTTCATATTTCATGGTTAACAACAATAATAATTATTTGTGTAAAACACTTTTTTCCAATAAGTGTTTACTTTTACATCTAAGTTATTTTATAATCTTGATAAAGTCAAAAAAAGGTCGACGAAATAAGAACTAATAAAAAAATAGTTTTAGATAACTAAAGTTTTGGTCTTTATACCCAATAAAGAAAGAGTTTATGGTTTTACAATTTTTGAGCCAAATAATTCTAATTTTTCGTTACTTAAATACATATAGTCTGCATAATACAAAAGGCACAAAGGGCACGTGCACATTATACAAATAAAGTTTTTTTATTATCTACCTTCTTAATTAATTTTATGGCGACTGATAATACTTGACACGAGCTAAATGCTCTGCAAAACGAGTTAATTAACAATAGTTGTGACAATGGATACCGGCAAACAGTGCATGATATGATCTGTCCCTAAAATTATATTAACATTGAGTTCGTTTCATTGAACGTACAATTTAAATATTATTATGCTTCGACTCTTTAAATAAATCAGTACAAATAAAAATCTATCGATTAAAGAAAAACAGTGCACTTGACGTAATGATTGGGGTGAGCCGATCAGAACAGGTAATATCAATGACACCATCATCCACAATCAGAATAAGGTCGATTATTTTAAGTAAATTATTTGTATAGAGAACATTAAATTAGTTTATGCGCCCAAACGTTAATTTTATATTATAGAATTTTCTTCATGTATAAATATTATTTTTTTGTTTTTGTTTGTTCGATTAAATTTGAAATTCACATTCACATCTTTTATTAAGAGTTTCTCATTGCTCGAGTTTTCAATTAATACAAGGTGGTCCCCGGGAACGGGAAGTTTTGATAATGTTGTTATACTGTAACTAGGTATAGTTGGCTATGAATTGTTTTTTAAACTATCTGTCAATTTATGCCATTTAGTAATTATGGAGCATTGAAAATATTCAATGGAAATTATCGGGCCCTTCTTTTTTGAAAAAGAAAATAAAAATGCTGTTACCATTAACTCTGTCCTTTATACTGGTATGATTAACCAATTTTTGTGTCACCATTTAAACAGATTTCCATTCAACAATCAGACTATTTTATGTGGAGCTACCTAAAGCTACAGGTTTTCTCAAATAAACCAAGAACCATTCAATACCTTAAAAGGAAAATAATTGAAGAAATCGCGAATATTCCTGTTGATACTTTGCATCGTGTTATAGAGAATTTCCGCAAGAGTGCATACAGAGAAGGGGAAGGCATTTAACCGGTATTATTTTTAGGAAATAAAAATGCCATATTACTAGCTTACTGCATTTTATTAGAATACATTTTTTGTTTAAATACTACTGTTTCATTCAAATCAGTTACAAATTAACCCATTGGCAGGTAAACGGAGATGCTCTTGGTTCATAATTTCTTAAAAATGTTGTCGTTAAACGACTGATCACGTAAGGGGAGATTACTTGAAGTTTTATGTAACCGGGACTAAAAGTTTTTTCTCGATCGACTCAATGTTTTTAATATTATTAATAAAATCGTAAGAATCTTGAACACTAAAATGTAATTATTGGTCTGCACTAAAGCAACTTAGTCGACAGATGTGTAAGCAGTTACAATAGTCGATTATTCGATTATTATTACTAAATTAGCATTGGATTAAAACAATTTAAATCACCTGCTGAAATTTGGGTGTACAATAAATTGCAAACAACACCGAAGAATAACTCGACCGCTGTTTCTGTTCTTTTGGGACTTTTCTGTAAGCTCAAATTATTGGAATTTTACAGCATGCAATCCGAGATAATAAGCACGAACCTAATTCTCATAAGTTTGAAAATTTTCAAAACGGAACAATTGAATAATCATGGGCCATCACTAGTTATCAATGAGTAATTTTAGCCAGGGGCGTATCGAGGCTTCTGGACTCTTTATAAAAGGTACGAATGTGTGGTTAAACAACACTCGAGCAGTTGTTAGGGTGACGTTTAACTACAACCCGAGTTTTCTTTAACCACACATTGGCACCTTCCATAAGAGGTCCAGGGGCCT
This sequence comes from Abscondita cerata, assembly GCA_030710515.1. Lineage (NCBI taxonomy): Eukaryota > Metazoa > Arthropoda > Insecta > Coleoptera > Lampyridae > Abscondita > Abscondita cerata. Next base: position 104,250 of record JALBCR010000414.1, read on the forward strand.
CGATACGAACCTAGCCACAATAACTCATATAGTAGGAAAGGAGAAAAAAAATTACTCCTCCGTTCTTAATCTCAGCAGTTTGCAGTCAAATGAAATTTGCCAATCAATATAAATAAAATTCGAATAACGTAAAATAAATAAGAGGAGATCTTAAAATCACTTATATTAAAAGAATTTTGATATTCGAATATACATATAGTTTCTGTATTTTACGCACTCTTACGCAATTTCTTGATTTTTATTTCCATCAAGTCTTAAAATATTATAAAATTTTTTGGTAAGGAGCCTACAAAAGTGAATACTTATTTAAGTTTTCAAATATTGAATCAGTTTTTTGATATGCCGTTCATAACACTGTATTCTGTCATTTATTTTTAGATCTTTCTCAGTCATCGAAAACCTCTATTCATAGAACTACCACAAAATACTACATTGAAACCAGAAGTAACAAAAATTGTATCAAACGGAGCAGAATTTAGCGACGGTACTATGGAAGAATTTGACTCAATTTTGTACTGCATAGGTAATTTTATCTGTAATCTGAGTAAAGGAACAAATGCTGCACTTCATTAAAAAAATGTTGTTATGGTATCTATTTGGAACAATTGAAGAAAATTTAATTAGGTATATAGAATCATGACGTGCAACGTTTAGTACCGAAACTGCACCATTGCTAGTAATTTAATGAGTATTGTAGGTTTCAGATACATATGCCCTTTTATAAGTAAGGATTCTGGATTACTCACAGAAGATAATTGGGTTCGGCCGCTTTACAAACAAATAATTAATATTGAGTTTCCAACAATGTATTTTATTGGGCTCCCTTACATTGCTTGCGAATCCATTGTTCGACATGCAGGTTTGTAAATTACAAATGATTTATATTTTCTTCAACTATATCTTACTTTTTGCCATGTTGTATTTACTCGGGTGTAGAGTTTGACTATTTCTTGTTAACATGAAATAAATACGAAATACAAAAGAATTGTACAAATTTGGAGCTGTTTCTTGCTAAAAGAAGTAATGAAGAACCTAGAAAGATTAGATAAGTAACAAGTTGATGTAAATGAAGAATAGAGTTTGGCTATTTTTCTGAGCCACAGAACACGCCTCTGTGAACCACTTACTACTCATTGCTCACACAATTAAGTTATAGTAGTTGCATACGACGTCTGGCCCAGAGTGGGTATCCATTATGAGCGGTTGAAAATACACTTTCTAACCCACCTGCCAAAATAGAATTTTAAAGCAAACAAGCTCTTAGAAAATGCTAAAAATTTAAACAAAATTTCTCAAGATGAGAAATCCCACATCGGTTACCTGGTCTGCCCCTTTGAACTAAAACTCGTTAGTTCTATCAAAGAAACGAAAGGTAGAATGCTGGAAGAATAAGAAGAAGAACTAAAAGAGTAATGGAGGGCTTTTACATTGACATCAGAAATAATACAAAGTCAAAGTGAAGAGAAGCCATTGGAGGAGGAGTAATTTTAAGGCCATAAAAGAATACAACCTATGTGACATTAGACAAAAATCCAAACATTGCAACCTAAAAGTTATTCGATTCCCAACAGACCCCAAGTGTACAAAAAAATAGACTAAAAACAAATAGTATACAAGAAACAAAAAACAAATAAAAATAGAAAACAATTATGAAATAGAGAGAGTAGTAATAAGAATTAAAGAAAATACTAGAAATAGAGATCTTTAAACTTATAGAATATAGAGATAATCAACGAACTAGTGAAATAAACTACATTAACAGCAGACTGAAAGGTACCGTGAATGAAGGAAAACATAGAAGTGAAGAAAAATTAATCAAAGAAAAACAGGAAATTATAAACATTAATAAAACCCTTAAGAAATGTACAAAAGAAAACAACTAAAAGCAGAAATAAAGGAATAAATAGAAGATAAAATATATCATTAAAAGTTTTGTACAGATTTATATGACAAAAACAAAACATACTAAAAGTAATACAGAAAGAAATTTAAACTTTGAAGAAATCGTAGAAATAGACGAAGAAGAGATATGTGCAGCTCTAAAACATGACGAAAAATAAGACACCGGGAGAAGAAGGGGTCATGACAGAATCACTTCAAGAATGAGGAGACAGTCTACTCAAGGCATTGACAACAGTCTAAAAAAATTCAATATACGACGAGAATGGAGCGCTTCGATAAATGTAATGCTATATAAGAAAATTAAAAAATGCAGACTAGAATACATCCTCAATATCTCAGCTAGTAACTACTGGACTGAACAAACTGGAAAGTTATTAACCTATCAAAAACTCAGGTTTCCGCCAAGAATAAAAAGTTTTGTCAGACTTTCTTCTAACCACTTGTGCAGTAAGAGATATAGGAAATTGGCAAAACTGTAGAACAGGTAAGTGGATTACAAACATGCTCAATTACATAAAAACACGGAAAAAATACCAAAAGAAGTACGACAAGGAGACTCAATCAACCCTAAGCTATTTCTAACAATCCTGGAAATGTAATTAAGACCCTAAAGTAGGGCAAGTATTAAGATAAACGGGATAATACACGGGGAAAAAAATAATGACCAAGTAAGAAGAAGAGAGAAATATACAAAATTGCAACGAGATAATACAATTATCCAGATGAATACAATATGTTCTTCCATTGGTGCACTTACATAGGACCCTGACAAAAAATACTGAGTTAAAACACAGAGAGCCATGAAAAGGCAAATGTCAAACGACAGAATAAGAATAGAAAACATTACAAGAAAAACTTAAAGTGCAACAATGGAGACCATTGACAAAGAAACATGAAAGTGACCTCCACAAATGTGGTGGTCAGATGATTTGAAGTGGACTGCCGGTTTTGATTGGACGAGAATAAAAAATAAGTAAATAAGTAGTTTATGTTTATATGTAAAATCGACTTAGTGCCGCTTCTTCACCGTAAGTTAATATATTTTGGTATTTTTATGAAAGCGTAATTTAATGAAAGTACAATTTAAAATTAAATGTAAAAGGGTAAAGTATACAATACTTTGGCGCCCAACTTGGGGCTACGCGAGTTAAAGAAACTATAAAGTAATAAAAATAAAATACTGTAAAATAGCAGAAGGAGTACCTAAGATAACAAGAATCACAAACAGGAGCAGAAGAAGGAAGAAATGAGTAAAAAATGAAAGTTCTAATGGATATAAGGAAAGAAAGAAAAGAAATGTATAAAATTTTGAAGAAAATAAACTTTTTGAACTTTTTTTCACGAGAAATCGAATTTTTGCACCTAATATTAGTATTGTATATTATTTAAAGCTAGCGGCAGAGTAATTTTTTGAAAATCCTTATTGTTTACAGTTGAATTTAAAGATTGATAAAGGAATACATTTGTTGTAAATTATGGGCTAATTATGGGTAAGGGTTGGCATGTTTAGGTTTTAGTGGTTTCCCTAAACCTTGAAGCAAATGCTTTGCCAAGACGAACCAATTCACTATTGTACACGGTTTTGTCACCACACTATACAGGTTTATATTGATCTTCTGAGGTACCATACATAACACTTACTTATTTGTATAATGTACCATACGAATAGATAAATAAATGGGCTACTCTCGTTGAATTATATATTATACGAATTTCAGTTTTTTCTCAACTTTGTTGAGCCTTCTATAGGAATGTTCGTAAAGGATTTCAGGTCACCATAGCTGTTGTGTTAAGCGAACATTTGCGCTGGTAATGTTCAGTCTTTTTCTCAAGACCTTAAACAGTTATGGTCTTTGCTTGAAATTCCTTACAAACATATAAGACTCAACAAGTTTAAGAAAAAACTGAAATTGACATTAATCGTAAGAAGTTTTTAACCAAATGTATATTATACGTTATATGTTGTTCTCTTGAAATTGCAGGTTCGATTCGCTTTGGCATCGTTTCAAAACAAATTTAATTTACCACATAAACAAGATATGATTGCCGAACTCGATGAATACATGAAAAAACGGAGAGAAAAAGACATACCAGATTGGCAAGCCCATATGCTTGGCACACCGGAAGCTCAAAAACAATATGTTCAAGAACTATCCGATACTGCGGGTTTACCACCCATGCCTCCTGTAATTAATAAGTTATACGCTCGAATTAAAACTTGTACAAAACTTAAATGCTGCTTCAAAATTGTTGATGACGAAAATTATATAATTGTTAAATAAAAAATTTTTGGTGCTTGAATGGTCCGTCGAGTTTCATTCTACAGTGAAGGTCACCAGCGTAGTTTTGCTGGGGTTAATTTCTCAGGCCAGCGGACCTGCACCATCCCTCTGCAAATTTCAATCCTGCCTGTACTATGTCTCAAAATTAATAAAGTTATTTTCTCCCTTATTAATTCTTTAACGTTTATTGATTTTCCTAACTGTGTTGGGCCTTCTATAGGGAGGTTATTGGAAAGTCGCAATTAAAACACCATATTGTACTTTTTGCCGACTTTTCGACAGCTAAGTTCCACAAGACTCAAAAATTCGATTTTTTGAAAAAGATTTTTATGTTTTTGGATTTCCTCTCTGCAAAAATTACTTTTTAATGAGCATTATTTTGGAAATTTACTTAACTTAATATTACGTTAAGATTCTTTTACACCTGTTCTAGTTTTTAGTTGCCACTCTTGCTGATAAACAAGGAATGCATGTAAGTAAGACAACATTACTTTTATTACAAAATTATTTTGCATCGATTGCTACTTTATTTATTGATCTATTTTATTCGAATATTTTGCATACGTATATCACAATAAGAGCTACATTTTAACCTCTGATTTCTTTATATTTTGATTCATAATAAAGATATATTGTAAAACCTCAACCTGCAGAAGCGTTAGTTTCTTAAAACTAAGATTTACAACAATTATTTTGCGTTGGATAACCACGGCAAAGATGTAAAGAAAGTCGAGTTTTTAAGACGTCTATTAACCTTGTAAACATAAATGTAATTAACAAAATAATAATTATGTATCCGTGGGTTAATTATAAAATACAACAAGTTCTGAATAGTTAAAATATCTGCAGCTGAGTAGATTTTCTGCAACCCACGGTATTCGTAGTGTCCCACGGCGGCGGTAGAAGAGACACAGTCGGCTGTCAATGGCGGTCGACCCCAGATGTAAAATTGGAACCGTTGCGGGTTGTTTCTGTAAAAATCAGTTGATGTTAGACAAAGCTAGTTAGATGAAGGATTACGTTTTTAGCCTCTGAACGCGGTAAATTGAATTACTGGATTTAGAACGACCGTTGACGTAACAGAAGAAAAAGACTACACTTTCGTCCGCGTTCAATTGAATTGCTGGGGATTACTTGGTGCGTATTAAGACAAAGTTATAGCAGGTTAATCAGGTATCGGTTTCAGATCAAGTTCAAGCGGTAGTCAATAGTATTTAAGCAGGGTATCAAGACCAAAATCAGGTTCAAGAGGTCGGTCGGAATAGTTATGGATTTGAATTAAAAGGGAAAGAAAACTCTAAGTCAGTGAAACTAATGAAAACAGGCGGATTTATACCCATTCTTATCTACAATTTTAGTGTGGATTAACAGAGGGGGAACCGTGGAGGAAATAAAGCAGGAATCGGTGATGTCAAGATAATTTTGACAAAGATTTTTTCTAAAATACGGCGGTCATCTTGTAGAAAATACTCTAAAATTGCAACAGTATTGTTTTTACTAGGATCACGTTAAAATATTAATTGTGCAACAATCACAGATGCTTGGGAAAAATAATTTCAAGTGGAAAACTCATGAAACTTTGATCACCGCGAAAAAACGTTATCCATGTGCAACCAGGTGCTTCAGTAAACGCTTGCTCCTGCGCTGAAGCAATTGATTGTTATAAACTTTTTTTCACTGACGAAGTAATATATAAGTTGCTCGTGCACACAAATGAATAAATTTTTCGTATAAAGCAGAAGTATGCACTTAAAAATAAAGCAACCAAAGCTGAGTGACTTTGGCTGAAGTAAATGCTCTGCTGAGACTGACTACTTTGACTGCCCTTTTTATCTTAGTGCTGGCTTATTAATCGACTCTGCATTTTCTGGGAACAGGTATATTGTTACAATGTCTCGAGATCGCTTTAATTTTCTCATTAATTGATGATAATGATACCAAATATATGATAGACGCCTTACTTAGGAAAAGGAACTGTTTCAAAAGGATTAGCAGTTGTTGAATATTTTGTAAGAAAGTTAATAAAATCCATTCAAGAATCCAACCGCAATGTAAAAATGAAAAACTGGTTTTTACTAGTATACCAATTTTTAAATTTTTGAAACAAAGTAAGCTGACAACTATTGGAACCGTAAAGAGAAATAAAAGAGAATTTCCTCAAGAACTTTCCGATATAGAAATTCAGTGGGCACGTTTGACGAAATGTGTCGTAACATCAATTGTGGTAGGAAGACAAAGAAGTGGCCATTGTGTTTCTTCTATAACATGATGAATATTGGCACAATCAATTCTTTTGTAATTTATACACATAACTTTTTACGTAACCACCAAGGTAGTAAACGAGTTTCCATATTAAATTTTATGTTATAACTTCATTGTAAGTTTACTGAAAACTGGCAAAGTTATATTTACGACCTATAATTGAGTATTTCAAGCAAAATCATTTAAGAAGAACAAGTCTTTATCTTTACCAACACCTTCTCAGGTAGCATCAAGCACCAATTTTCAGAAAGAAAATATAAAATTCTGATCTGCCTGTTCATACAAAAAAGAGGAGACACACCAATACTTACTGCCTCAAATGCCATAAACCTGTATGCGGTAAACATAAAAAAATATATGATATTCATGTTTTGATGAATAAAGAAGATCCCGATTTTTTGACAAAAATAATTTGGACGGATGAATCTAAATTTGGTAGAGATGGTATCTTCAACAGACATAACCATCACTTTTGGAGCTCTCATTATTTCACGTTATTCGCGAGAGAAATTTTCAAAATAAATTTAACACATGATATTAAAGAAATGATCTCAATACGGAACAAAGCTTTAAAACGGTTCAAAATTTCAAAACAATTGACTCATTAGCAATATTATAAAACTTTGCGTAATTACGTTAACTTGGCAATAAGGCGAGAAAAAAAGCATACCTAGAATTTAAAATGCGTGACAATAGTAATAATATCTGGAACAAACTACAACAGTTAGACATAATCAGTAAAAAGAAATATTGACCTACCCCAGACCTAAATGATGTTAATAAAATTAATGACTTCTTTACAAAATTAGACAACTTAAATTTAGGTTGCAATTCAGAATTATATAACTTTTATAATAGTAATACCATAAAAACCATTCAAACTAAACTAAAATTTCATGAGGTAACAGATTTGGACATACTACGTTTTCTAACCAGTATAAAAACAAAGTCAACAGGTTCTGATGGCATTAGTCACCAGATGATAAATATATGTTGTCCTTTTCTAACGCCTTATATAACCTTTATAATTAATTATTCCCTATACACCAGCACCTTTCCAGAAAAATGGAAGTCTGCATTGGTTATACCTCTTCCGAAAAGAACCAGCCAAAAACTTTAAATGACTTAAGACCTATAAGTTTGCTTCTTGTACTGTCTAAAGTTTTGGAGAAGGCTATCGCTGAACAAATTCAAATTCATCTAGAAAGCAATAAAATATTGCCAGCAACTCAGTCAGGATTCAGGTCTGGATTCAGTTGTACTACGTCACTATTAAACATTACTGATGAGATTTATAATGCATTAGATAATGGTAAATTATCTACTTTAATTCTATTAGATTACTCTAAGGCTTTCGACAAAATATGTCACAAACTATTAGGTAGCATTCTACATTACGTTGGATTTAGTGACGAGGCAAATATACTTATAAACAATTTTATTACAGGTCGATATCAACAGGTTAGGTACAAAAATGAAAAGTCGAAGCATTTTACGTTATTGTCTGGTGTACCACAAGGCTCAGTGCTAGGACCAATTCTGTTTACCATATATACCTGTAATTTTAACAAATGTTTAGGCAATTTGATATTCCATCAATACGCAGATGATATACAATTACAATACCATTTTACAGAACACGATATAATTGCAGCAAACGGATGCATTTGTAATGATTTAAATAATATTATTTAAACATCCGAAGCACATGGTCTCACAGTTAATCCGCTGAAGTCTTGTGCTATGTTATTCGGCAGAGTTAAAGTAAGAGAGCTTAACAAAAGGAAACTTAAAGTTCTAATAAAAGATACAATAATTCCTTTAGAAGAATCCATAAAAACCTAGGACTTAAAATAGATACGGATTTACGGTTTAAAGATCATATAACGGAAATTATACTGAAAGCTTTTGTTAATCTTAAACTTATTTTCAACAAGCGCAGCATTCTAAGCAAAAAAATTAAAATATTGCTTTGTGAATCTTTGGTCCTCTCTCAATTTCAATACTGTGATGCCGTATATGGACCTGCGCTAGATAGCGCTGATAAAATGAGAATTCAGAGAATGCAGAACTCCTGTTTGCGCTTAATCTTTGGAATTAGAAAATATGACTGCATTTCACACAAGTTAAATGAAGTCAAGTGGTTAAATATGACACAGAGAAGGTATTTGCATACAGCCACTTTGTACCACAAAGTCATATTAAGTAGTAGTACACCTTCTTATCTACATAATAAGATACATTTTAGTACAAACGCGAGATATACCAACTTAATCATTCCACCATTACATAAAACAACGCTATTTAAATGTTCTTATTCCTATACCATAGCCAAAATATATAACTCACTTCCAACTAATATAAAGTCCATGAATTTATACACATTTAAGAGAACACTATACCAAATGTTATTATCACAACAATGTTAAATAATATAAAGCACATCACTTAGGATCGGAATCTCTTAGAAAAATTAAACTGTACATATTGTATGACAAAAGAGAGATATATATATATATTACAATTAAATGGGTTAAGTGGTAGAGCAGAGCTAAATAGAATTGTCTCTCTTTAGCATCTGAACTTCGCCCATTGGGTTAGTAACAATGAATTTACTTATTTTTATATTATTTTTAATTTAAATTTTATTTTGTATATCTTATTATTATTTCTGTATTATTTCTTTAATGTACATTTGAATTTTTGTTACATAACCTAATAAAGGCATTATTATTATTATTATTATTATTATTATTATTATTATTATTATTATTATTATTATTATTATTATTATTATTATTATTATTATTATTATTATTATTTAGTCTCAACGTTTTTGCTTAATGAAAGACATGCAAGTTCGGTATCTTATCTACGAGGATAATTTAAATGCAGAGAGATACCTCCATATTTTGCAAACTGTCTTAGTAGAAGCTGCTGGTATGACCTAGACGGTGCTCCATCTCACTGTGATAATATAATCAGTCAGCAACTTGACGAAATGTTTGCGAATCGATGGATAAGACATTTAGGACCTTGGAATTGGCCAGCAAGATCACCTGATCTTTCACCGCTTGGTTTTTATGTTTGGGAAGCAATACAAAAAAAAGTCTATTCAACACCCGTAACTACAAAGGAATATCTAGTTGAAAAAATCAGAAGATCGTTTGAAGCTTTGCCTGTAGCCCACATTGCACGAGCTGTTATACATGAGTTTATCGCATGGGTAAACAATTGCTTAGAGCTAAATGGGGGACATTTCGAACAATTAAACTAATAATTTAATTATTATCAGCTGAAATCATTATTGGTTTATTTTATATTGCTTAGTTGCTTTTTATAATAAATTAAATATTTCGAAAACGGTAAATCTTAGAAATAAGATGGCGTTATGAAAGCCTGTCTAAAATGATTAATAGAATAGAAAAATGTATAGTAATTAATTTTAAAACTACAAGAGATTAGTATAGGGAACCATAGTACCATTCGAAAGAGAATAAAATTGGGCATAATCTTTTAAGAATACATACAGAGTGTTCCATTACAAAAAATAAACTTACGATTGTTTGAAGTTATCCAAATCCGCCATTAAACATCGAACACCCTGAATGCAATTAACCCACTTTGAAAATATGGATGGGAAGCTTGGGGTATAGCTGTCATTTCTAAATTTCAGAAAGTGTACCTAATATTGTGAGTAGAATTGAAAAACGTAAAAATATACAGAGTAATATATTTAAAATAATGAAGTTGTTGCCAACTTCCGGTATAACCCAATAATGCTATTGTCCAAATTTTTTAAATTCTAATCGAAGTAGTTTCTAAAAAATTCTAATGAGTGGTCACAGTGAGACACTCTGTATATTTTTGGATCTACTTTCTGCCCTTATTGTAATCACCACGTTCATCTCCTCAGAGATTACAGCTACATTTAAAATCTCTAGATTTTGATTCTCTGCTGAAACTTTTTTTATGGAGTTACAAAAATATCTCCCGAATTTAACTATATATATAATAATATATTTAACTATAAGCGATAAAAGGTTTTATTATCAAATATTAACTAGTTTTTCTACAAAAAATAAAACAATTTAAACAAGGAATAATAAAATAATAAAAAAAACAATTAGCTTTCAATTACTTCGAGACTTATCACTGAGGATGATATAAGTAAAAATGATATAAGTTAGTCGATAATTCAGAGTTCCATCAATTTTGATGCAATGATTTAAAAGTGAAAGTTATTTTCACTAGTAGAGATGAAATGGAACTTTCACCTGTAGAAAAACCAAAAAATGTAGAAGTAGAAAAAATAAATAAAATACTATGAGAGATTTATTTAAGTAATCCCTCAAGACATTAAAATTCTTGCCGCGTAAATATTAACCAGTTCTTGATTTTGGAAAATTTAAATAGCAAATTTACATAGTAGAAATCGAAGTCATTTGCATCTGCCTACCACATACATTCTTATTAAATTCAAAATAATAAAGAACAGGTTTACAATAAATAATTAAATTTTGAAGGCCATATTTAAGTTGATTGAGTATCCAATCCCACAACCACCGTATCTATTTAAAAAAAAGTTTTAAATTAAATTCGTACGAATTACGATTTTCAGCCCGACACAGTTAAATAATCAAATAAACTTATAACTATTATCTCACTATGCCTAAGTGGCGGAGTGGTTAAGAACTTGCTATCTCATCAGCCCCAGTCAATTTTTAGTAGTGTAGTGATTGAATTATCGTGAGGTTAATTTGATCCGAACCAATACACTCGACTCCGATATACAGCGAGCACATCCAAAACGATCAAAATTAATTCAAGGTTTAATTAGCAATCTAGTTCAAGATGCTGGTAGACTTCTTGACCATTTTGAGATTTCAAAGATTCACCCCATCGAGAAAACTAAATCACAAAATTTGGTTCCAAAACTGGGCTACGGAATGTGATGCAAATCATTTTTTTATGCTTAAACGTGCAGTTTACCTTGATATTAAGTTGAATAAAATTAAAGCATTAAACAAGTTTAAGTCAAATCGTGTTAGATTAAAAAGTTCACAACAAAAGTAACATTCAAAGAAGATGAGAGTTGCAATAATTGGTGCTGGTGTATCGGGGTTACTTTCTTTAAAATACGTATCAGAAATAGGGTTGAAATGTGATTGCTTTGAAGAAACCAATGCTTTCGGTGGTACTTGGGTGTGTGCGCCAAAATCCGAAGTCGGTCAAAACGAACTTCCAAGTTATCGTTCTATGTACAAAAATTTATTGTACCGCATCCACATGACAGTTATTAAAAGCACTACAGATTCAATTTTAGAACTACATTACCAAAAGAGTTGATGACTTTTGCAAACTTTCCATACCCAAAACACTTAGTAAATTATTCATATTTATCCTCTTCAGACGTACTAAGCTACTTAACTGAATACGTGCATCATTTCAACTTAGACAAACATATACAAGTAAGTATATAACGGGAGTTCAAATAAAAAAAACTGGCTTGAAATTTTCTTTGACATTTGGTAATTTTTTTAACAAAGTAGTCAGCTGATACAAAATGTAGGTTAGAATTGAAGTAATCTAAAAGAAAAACTTTCGTTTTTGTTAATTTTTAGGTTGTGTCACGTATTAATGGACCACGCGTTATATTCCTGTATTTAATGTACACTATAACAAAATTAAGTCAATTCAGTTTTTTTTATTTTAACACTCATTATATTTTTAGTAATAATGATTGTGATACTTTTACAGTATTTTACGATGGTAACGAAGGTACAACCGCAAGAAAACAATAAGTGGATTGTTACAAGAAAAACTTAATCACCAAAATCTTCAAATCAAAATTGTATGATTATGTTTTTGTTTGCAGTGGACATTTCCGTTTTCCTAGAATTCCGGTAATTCTAAACCAAAATATATTTCAAGGAATGCAAATGCATAGTCGAGATTATAGAACACCCAATATGTTTCAAAACAAACGAGTTCTAATAATTGGAGCGGGCATTTCTGGAATAGATATATCAAAAAAACTTGTGAGATATGCTAAATCGGTAATTATATTAATTTTATCAGAAGTCTACAAACAGATCCCTAAAACAACCAAAATGTTGTAGGTATTCCTAAGTCACTGGGGTACATTAAATACTAAAATACAACGGGTAACGTTTAAACCATCAGTCACAAAATTTGATGCAACCGGTGTAGTTTTTCTAGACGGTTCAAAAGAAGAAATTGATGTTGTTATATACAGTACGGGTTACGAATATAAATTTCCATTTCTTACCAAGGAATGTGGAATAACTGTAACTGATAATTGGGTAAGGCCTCTTTACAAGCATATAGTTAATATACAACACCCCACCATGATGTTTATTGGAATACCTTACTTAACCGCCATGTTTATTATCAGCGAATTTCAAGTAAGACCCGAATACCCCCCAACACATGTAATATTAAAATTTTAGGTTCAATTTGCAGTAGCTATAATGAAAAAAATAATTTTATTGCCATCAAAACGGGAAATGAGAAACGAGTTAGAAAATTATGTCCAGAATATTGAAAAAAAATTTGGTGACACAAAAAATGTCCATAAATTTGGTTTATACCAAAGAGAATATTTATCGGATTTGATAGAAACCGCCGGATTAAAACCTATTCCTTTGTCTTTACTGGACTTATTTGATTATTTATTGCTAAAATTAGAAGAAACTAACTCATTTTCTTCTAATCATGACTACGAATCGTATAAATAAAACAATTAACAATTTATAAGAGATTATTAGAGTTACAAGTTATAGTTCCCAAGACTAAGTGTAATAGAAACGCACTGCGTGTCGTATTTGGATTTTGTGTTGGAAATTTAAATATTGTGACAGTTCAAAGCTTTTGGCAGCATACATCCACCCGCATAATACAAAATCATATGAATGTCATGCCGCTCCATGCGTTCACCGCGATAAGTATAGCTTAGCATTAATGCGACTGTAGTAATAAGTTTTAGCTGTAAACTACAATAAAGCCCAGATTAGAAAAGTTTTATATTTATTTTGCTTTAATAACGAAGTTATTATTGTTTTACTAATTGGTATAAAATCAAAACTCCTTTTTTTTATAAATAATTATGAACTACTTTTGGTAGAATAAACGCGAAAGAGTTAGAGTTAAGAAAACCTATAAAATTAAACTTGGCGCTAGAAATAGAAAGGAAAGGTTGAGAAAAACGTGGTGGTACTATGTGGAGGACACCTATAAGGACATTGTTCCTCGTTCAGTTGCTCCACAAGAAGCTATGTGTTAAAGTTAAATTTTATTATGTTTTCTTTTGTTAATTTCTTTCTGAAAATTATTTGTTATATATTATTATTCTTATTTTATTCATCTAGTTTATAATAAATGCCTTCCTGTAGAAAAATTTAAGTGACTGGCAGATGGAATAAGATTAATTTTAATATTGGAAAATATGAGATTCTTTTTATTATAATTTACGAAATATTGAAATTTGAGTAGACCAATAGTAGAAACGCAAGTAAGTAGTAATCCGGCAACAAAAAGGTTGTTGTTGCCCGACACAACGTCGTGGTTCCTTCAGCTGGGGTTACTCGCAAAAGGGGGTCTTGCAGGCTACCTGAATGATATGATGCAAGTGGAAAGAGTAGTCTTATTAGGTGCCCCAGATCCGGTCTTTGGAATGCCAACTAGGTAGGGCGTTATATTAATTTCAGGCAGACTAGCTAGTTGTCGAAGAGTAAATTAATTTATATAAATACTTTTGTTACGCCATGCAACTCGAAACGCAACACGGCGTCGCAAAGTGTCAAACTAACTCAACGGCGAGGGCGGTGAGGTCTAGAAAAGATGTCTCTTACCTATTATTATAGATGACTAAAGGTCCTTATGGTGCGTCAGATTCGAAGTTTTATTAGGCTCCACCCAGATCTTTCTTAAATGTACACAAATGCTTACTAAAATCCGGGAAAAAGTAAACACCTGAAAAAAAATGTTTTTAAAGAAAAAGAAAGAATTACGTGTGGTTTTCTATTGAAATGCTAGTTTATCTACAACTTTTCGATTACACCATGGTCGTGTTCTTTTACATTAAGAGTCTTCAATACCACGGCTGGAAATAGCAGAATTGTCTATGTGCTCGTGTCTGTTTATGACTAAACCAAACTTTTTTACAAAGAAGAAACATTATTGTACCTTTATATAACAACAAAATAAATTTAAGTTTAAATAAGTTACAATGTAACACATGTAAAAATACCATTTTAAGGTCATTTTTGGATTTTTATCTAGTCTATACTAAAGCATAAATATAAAATCTGTTCTTACAAACAAGTGTGCTTGTGCAAAAATATTTTTGTTTATGGTTTTCTGTTCTTGATTAGTCAACAACAGGCACGACCGCACATGCTGCAACAACAAAAATCCATAGAATTCGTGGCCGGTAAAGTGTCGCCGTCTACGTTCTATTTAAAAACTGCCCCTTTTCCGATTATGTTCACGATAAGAAAATTCAAAGACTGCTTTAACATAAGGTTTATACCTAACTACTATTTACAAGTTTACAAGTTCGTAAAACGAAGTAGGACTGTGGTATTTATTTAGAACAAAATATTACTTTAGCCTCAACTTGAAATTTACCACCCCCGTCTCAATTAGTTTCATTCAAACAACAAAACTAACAAAAAAAAAAAACGCACAAACGTCCTATCTTAACTTGGCTTATTCTTAAATGCGTACCAACACAATATACAATAATTCTTCGAAGTAAACAATCAATTTGCTTACAGTTGTGTGTTTTCTTCTGATAAATCCAACACTTCATTAGTGGTTACACTTAATTTCTTTAAAGAGAAACAGTTTATTACACCGAATTAATCGAAAAAATACATTCTACGGTATTACATTTCTACAATTTAGGTCGCAGGTACAAGAGATAATCGAGTAGGCGTTATTTGATTTTTACTTTAGTCAACGATAGTTTTCTTTAGCTCTCGCGTACAAAGCACTGTTCAATATTCAGCGATTATTAAAAGAAAAAACAATTATTATCCGCTATAGTTTTGTACTTATTGTTAGTTACATAGTAGTAGTACCTCGAGTTTACCAACTACTTTTTGAAATATATACATATAAACTCGGGAAAGCTTTTCCCTCTCTCAACTTCTACATAAACAAAGAACTTTACAAAAACAGTTCTGAGAATTTAACCGGGGTGGAATTTTATTAATGAGTCTAAACCAAATTAAATGTTAGATTTTACTTTTAAAAACAACGCGACTTTCACGCTTGTCATCTAACGAACAAAGAGTTCATTGAGTCACCGAAGCAATGTGGCCAAGCCTTCTAAGAGAGCCATTCCTAAAAACCTTTGAAATAATCATTTCCTACAAGCTTAGTTGTGAGTACGATAAAAATAATAATATAGTTATTTTGTTTGACTATTTTTCGTCTGTCGATCCGGTAATTTGACAATAACTTTTTATTTGTTTGACTATTTTTCGTCTGTTGTTCCGGTAATTTGACAATATCTTTATATTTGTTTGACTATTTTTATGTCGTTCCGGTAATTTGACAATAATTTTGCGTAATTATTTTGTTTGACTGTTTTTCGTCTGTCGTTCCGGTAATTTGACAATAACTTTATTTGACTATTTTTTGTCTGTCGTTCAAGTAATTTGACAATAACTTTATATTTGTTTGACTGTCTTTTGTCTGTCGCTCCGGTAATTTGACAATAATTTTGCGTAATTATTTTATTTGACTGTTTTTCGTCTGTCTCTCCGGTAATTTGAAAATAACTTTTTATTGTTCGACTATTTTTCGTCTGTCGTTTCGGTAATTTGACAATAACTTTATATTTGTTTGACTATTTTTTGTATGTCGTTTCGGTAATTTGACAATAATTTTGCGTAATTATTTTGTTTCACGCTTGTCATCTAACGAACAAAGAGTTCATTGAGTCACCGAAGCAATGTGGCTAAGCCTTCTAAGAGAGCCATTCCTAAAAACCTTTGAAATAATCATTTCCTACAAGCTTAGTTGTGAGTACGATAAAAATAATAATATAGTTATTTTGTTTGACTATTTTTCGTCTGTCGATCCGGTAATTTGAAAATAACTTTTTTATTGTTTGACTATTTATCGTCTGTCTCTCCGGTAATTTGACAATAACTTTTTATTTGTGTGACTATTTTTAGTCTGTCGTTCCGGTAATTTGACAATAACTTTATATTTGTTTGACTATATTTTGTCTGTCGCTCCGGTAATTTGACAACTCTACTTTTCCACTAGGTGTTCTATAAATCGTTGCCACAATAAATATGTTCTTACCAACATTACACTCAGCGACCGCACATTCAAATTCACCAATTATTGGCAAGTTATTCATTTTTTTGTTCTCTTGGTACTTTATGCCCTTATATACATCGATTGCTGCTCCTCCGTGTTTATTATTTTTTCTGCATATTTTTGAAGCTAACTTAAAGTTATCAATTGGTAACATCTTCAATTGGTCTTTTGTTTTCCAATGTTTTGTCACACATAAAATTTTACAGTCTGTTTGTGTCTGCATAAAATGTTGCAATTTGTCCATAGAATTCCCAAGGGATTGTATGTTTTACACTTATTTTGTTACACCCTGTATTTAATAATTAATAAAAGGGTAATAACAATTGACATGAATTCAGATAGTAATGAAATAGTGTATATCTTAAATTGTTACCGTTCTCCTATAGGTAACTTAAATATCTTTATAACATCTCTAAACACTGTCGAGACAAACCAATTCACAATTGCACACGGTTTTGTCACCACACTGTACTGGTTTATACTGATCTTCTGGTGCACCATAAACACTTACATCACACTAGAATATTAAAAATGTACCATACGATTAAATAAATAACTTGCACATAATCAGTAAAACTAATCCTGATTATGCATTGATCTATAAACAAGCTAAAACATCCCATAAACACTTAATACGACGTACCAAGCAATTATATTTTGAAAATAAAATTAAAAATCCCTAACCCAAGTCGCAGAACTTGGGATATAATCAAAAGTTAAATAATGGCAATTTGGAAAAGCAATTACCAGCGAAAATGACATGGGAAAATAAATCACTAAATACCCCAAATGATATTGTTCACGCGTTTAATGATTTTTTATATAGAAACACCTTACAAAATCTTTTATCAAATTAAATGTCAAGGAAAAGTATGGTAGTTTTACCTTTTATATAAAAAAGATGATCCCAAAAATATTTCGAACTATAGGCCAATTGCTCTAACATCGGTCTTTTGAAAAGTGTTTGAATACGCCATGTTAGACAGACTATCATCCTTCTTAAATACATTTCACATTTTAATAGACAACCAACACGGATTCAGATCTAATAAATCCACAATGACTGCTTTAACTGATCTAATTAATTTTATCTGTAAATCAATCGATGAAGGAGAATGTCCAGTTGGCATATTTTGTGACCTTAGTAGAGCCTTTGACTGTGTTGACCATGATAAACTGCTTAATAAACTGAGTCTACTAGTCATATGCGGTACCATCTCTAACTGATATAGTTCATTTCTATCTAATAGATTGCAATTTACAGAAATACGGTCATACAACAACAATTATCTCACTACGTTTAGATCTCATTTAAAACTCGACAAGATTGGAGTACCACAGGGAACAATACTAGGTCCAATACTGTTTTTGATTTACATTAACGACATAGATAAATACATAGACAAACATTTAAATTCTTTGTCTTTTATATGCTGATGATACGTCATTGTTAGTTTCTCACCCAATTGAAAACATATTAGAAAAAAATGCCAACGCACTTATGTAAAGCAGTTACATAGTCGATCCTTCAATAATTATAGTCAACATAACAGTTGGCAAGTATAAAAATTTCGAATCGCCTGCAGTAAAAGTACGCAAGTGGTTGTACAATAGCAAACAAACACTGAGAATCACCCGACAGCTGTTTCGTCCTTTTGGGACTCTTCAGAAGTGAGAGAACTCGAGAGTAAGTTCACTATTGTACAAACGCGTGCTGGCGACTATATGCCCTACTGGAGGGATCATGTAAATGTAAGCAACTTTGCCGACAGGTATGTAAAGCAGTTACATAGTCGATCCTTCAATAATTATAGCCAACATAACAGTTTGTTTGCTATTGTACAACCACTTGCGTACTTTACTGCAGGCGATTCGAAATTTTTATACTTGCCAACTTGTTGTTGGCTATAATTATTGAAGGATCGACTATAACTGCTTTGCATACCTGTCGGCAAAAGTTGCTTACATTTACGTACGTGAAAGCTTTCACCAGTCGACACTAGATGTCGCGAAACTTATCGTTTAAATATAATGATACCTCCAGTAGGGCATATAGTCGACAGCACGCGTTTGTACAATAGTGAACTTACACTCGAGTTCTCTCGCTCCTGAAGAGTCCTAGACGCTAATTCACTTATGTACAATTTTTGATCGACCATCGGAAATTTAAAAAGTTGGTCATTATCAGCTTTATTGAAATTATCTAGAAACCTGCAACTCATTATTACAGTAGTTAACAGTTGTTAGTGTTAAACTTTTTGCTTTATTTAAAATTTTTTTCTTGTAAATTTTGCAATAAAATTTAAAACGATAATAGTTTTGAAAAGAGGATGAAAAGACCTTGCAAATGAAGTATCAAAAAACCCCTACTTCTATTTTAAAGATTTAAGGGTTTCAGCCGACACTTGAAGCGGGTTAAATTTAAAGACGACATTTATACGTCGCAAAAAGTCAATTTAGAATTAAAAATTGGCATGATGATGATGATGATTTGCTTAAAAATATACGTAATAATGAATTTATTTCATTTGAGTTTTCCACACTGTGTGCACTAAGCATAGCCAGTTCAGGCAATTAAATGACGTTTAAAAAAACAAAAAGTTAAATTTTAATATATTGATGAAACATGTCCTCACTTTTAATTAGTTTGTTGTTACTTCTTTTTTTTTACATTGTCACCTAAAATTCAATGTGAATTTGCACGTCACTTTTGAGAATATAATTACATTTAAAAACATTAACGGTAATTAATTTTTAACAAATAAATGTTTTGTGTTTCAAAAAATAAAGTTCAAAATAACTCACATAGCTTCAATTTAAATAAATTTTCATTAAATTAAGCCCATATACGTGACAATAGATATTAAAATACTTTTAATTTTTTGGTAAGTATACTATTAAATTTTTGCAAAAAACCCTTTTATACGCATAAAGTTTAACAAAGACTTTCTTTTTACTTACCCTCAATTAAAAACAATAAAAATGTTTATGAAAACAACTAAAAGGCCTAATAGAACCGCTCTATCACAAAGTTTCATAACATTATATGTAATGTATTAGTTGATTAACTGATTATTTTGTCAATGAAATGTTTATTGTATTAATGATTGCACTTCGTAAATGTTTAATCTTAAAATTTATTAAGTTGATAATAATAATATATTGTGGTAAATATTGAACATACATTCGATTAGTGAAACGTTGGTTTAGTATTAATACATTGATTTAATTAACTTTCTGGGTGCATTTTATAAACAATATTTATTAGTTTATTTAATATTTTATATTTAATATATGTCATTTATTACTTTAACAAACATTATGCATTACCTTTATCAATAGAATCCATGTTCACCATACATTGGTTCAATTAATTATTTTAAACCTATACATGGTAAAGTCCGTGAAGTTGGCTGTACCCAGTTGACAAATTTAAACATATTTTACCGAGAAATTTTGTGCTAATTTTGTGCTATTTGTTGCTGATAATTAAAAATTTTGTGCTGGTAGTTTTAAAAAGTATTAACAAAAACAAATGGATACGGCCAACTTCACGTAGCCACGTCTATCATTATTAGGCAAATCTAAATAACGATTTACGTGCCGTCAATCTGTGGACACACTTTATGTAGGTATTCAAATGGGTTAGGCCGTTAGAGCGTGTCCTGAAGCAGTTGTTGTCATGGTCGCCGTATCAATCAACTATTGTTACCAAAATTAAAAACGTGTAACATAGATTTTTAAGATATTTTGTTTTCCAAGCAGGATTTCAAACATCAAATTATCTTCAACTTCTTTGATATTATGAACACCTTAAATTCTCGTAGGATATTTCTAGGTCAGATGTTTCTGTATAAATTAGTTAACGGTATTTTAAGTTGTCCATTTTCTTACAACTAATTAAGCTCAAACAAAAATCTTAGCAAAAATTATCTACAACATTTGCCACTTCAAGATTTTTAAAGCTACCAACAAATGTTTAGATATTAAGGATGATAGCGATGTTAATTCCTTTAGTGGAGGTGAGGATAAATAAACACTCTTCAAGTATTTATTGTTTATTTATCCTCACCTCCACTAAAGGAATTAACATCGCTATCATCCTAAAATCTGAATTAGAAGACTTATATGTTTTTAAATTCTTTTAGATATTAACTTTTTCGATACTCAATTAAACTCATTTAAAAAAGAGTTATGTAAAATTGTTTCTTTTTATAAATACAATTATTAACTTTGCTAAAATATAAAATTATTAAATAATGTAATTTACATTTTGTATTCTCTCTTTTTTGGTGTTTATTTTACTTAATTACTTTTCTTATATGATAATGTATAAAATTAATTTATTTTTTTTGTTTCTAGTCATAAACAGTCCAGTTGTTATTTACTTTGTGGGTTTAAATAACCATTAAGGTGAATCAAAGTATCATGCTTTATTTTTCGTCAAGGTTAGTATTATCTCCGAATAATTTAGTTTTGTTTATTATTATTATTTTTTACTGCGTTTTTACTCGTATAATATAATTAGGATTTCATCCTTGCATTCCCGTTTATAATTTCTGAGAGAAAACAGTTTTTGTAAAGTTGTTCCTATTTTGGCAACATCTACTTGTTCCGGAGTTTTTCATCTTGAAATATTCGTTTCACACGAAAATTACTGTAACATTAGATAATAGGTCCCAATAAATTCTACCAGTTATATTCAGTTGACCCTGAATTGGGTAAAAATAAATGTGACTCATTTTCAAACTGAAAAATGTTTATTCGACTTCCTTAAAAAAATTAGATCAGCCAATACCTGCAAGGTAGTTCCACTATTCTTTTGGGACAAAGGATGTTTTCAGAGCTTCTACATAATAAAGGGCATTTCTTACTAAATAGAGATGTTTTTGTAAGGATTTTTGAATATTCGACTGTAATTTACAATAAAATATAGGATTTCCAAAATTTTGTCGTTGATTTATAAATCTCTATAAAAATAAAATTGGAAAATATCACAATGAATTTGACGTCACTGGGTCCCTTTACAGTCAGGGGCCTCTAAGCTCGTGTTTTGCGTGTCTATCTGGATAGTACGCTACTTATTACGACCGAAGTTATTGTAGAAACATAGATTTGTGCCCCGAAATAACAACCTACAAATTGTTTTTTTTTATGTGGGCGGCTATTTACGCGAATATAACGTGGGTGCCACCACGATGCTATTTTTTAACACTTTAAATTTTTATATTGTAACCATCCAAGAATTCTCAACCGTTTTACTCAACAACTACCCTTGTCTGCCATCAACCATAGAATGTTTTCTTTTTCACCGTTCACCACATTTGTCCTCATCTTTGACTTTTTAAGTGCAAGTGCACTTATCGACAAGTTTAATCTTAACAACATACACCATCTGTCAATCTGTCAAAAGATAAGCTGCTAAACAACTAAACAGAAAAACATCTAATCCTGTTGTTGTAATAGAACTGCTGCTGTTATTGTTGTTGATATTGCTTCACTGTTGATAAGTCTCTTTATATATGTACAAATCTGTTTATACACATATAAGTCTGTTTATACAGGTACAGGTCTGTTTATACAAGTACAGGTGTGTTTATACAGATACAGGCCTGTTTATATAGTTACAGGTCTGTTTATACAGGTACAAATCTGTTTATACAGGTCTGTTTATTATTAATAGTAAGCAATATCAACAACAATAACAGCTGCAGTTCTATTACAACAGATCTGATTAGATGTTTCTCTGTTTAGTTGTTTAGCAGTTTATCTTTTGCTCTATATCTTGACCTTAACATTGGGTTGACCTTGATCTTGGGTTGATCTTGACCTCCACCACAATATTCAAATTTCTCGCCAAATTATGGTCCAGAACCCGCCCTATATGACTACTTTTGCTCTTTTGATCAAAAATGAGAAAAAAATTTGTGTGGAATTTTTAAGTTTCTTTGTATTTCTTAGAATTGCTGCATAAACTGCGTTTCTCCTATTGTTGTATTATTAAGATGGCAACCGATAGTATTTCTGTATTCTACATCTTATTAGTGTATTAACCAATTTTTATTTTAATCAAAAGCTAATTTTTTTCCAGACTTTATACCCAAGACTTTATTATTTTGAAATGGTGAATAGAAACACCTAAAAAATGTTCATTTCAAAATAATAATACTAATAACAACTATTCAAACCATTTACACTATAGTCTTTGTTGTTTCGATCAAAATTGACAAAAAAATTTGTGTGGGTTTTTTAACCTAATATGATGTAAATCAATGCTTAGGACACTATAGTACAAACCGTTTCTTCGTATTTCTCAAAATTGCTTCATAAACTGCGTTTCTCCCATTATTGTATTATTAAGATGGCAACTGATAGTATTTCTGTATTCTACACTATCGTATTAGTGTATTCACCAATTTTCAAAGCAGAACCACGCTAAAACAAAATTCAAAAATTTGGCATCGAGTTGGCTACGATCGGGAAGTGTTATAAACAAGAGCGAAAAACCGACGTCAGCTCTCTTCCATTCAATCCGCCTTAATTGAACGACTGCCTATTGATAAAAATTTTAGAGAGAGATGAGAGAAGTGACATTACGTTTTAAAGTGACAAATAAAGTAAACGCGAGTGCTGAGAACAATTTAAGCAATAAACAAATTTAAATTAGTGCACCGTTAAAATTTTAATTAATTAATTAAATAGTAAAATTAAAGCATTAACTTACCCGAGTGAAGTTCGGTTGAATTTCATTAACTTTGAAAAACTGTGTGCTATGAATTAGCAATTTTGGCCGAGTTGTAGATTAGAGTCCACGGTCCGGAACGAGAATATTAACTTAGAGCTTCCCGATCTAAAAAAAAACGAAAACAGACGAAGGATTGAAGCAGTTGCAGAGAGTTATTATTTCAAATTAAATATCACATGCTATACATTTACTCGGTGAAATAAAAACCCTGAGATCTAGAGTCAAATAACTTTTGGATGTTGAAGGAATTTATTAATTATTAAAACAAAATAAAATAAATCTCAATGTGTATATTTTTTTTAATTCCATGTAATACTCGCAAATTATCAGAGAAAAAGTATTAGGGAGAACGTATTTAAATTAAATTCTCATTAAGACCTAGAGAGTTAAGGTTATTAGTTGAACATACATTAATTGTTTTCAAAACATGTACACGTCATTAAAGCTAATATTACCTCTTATTTATAACAAGAAGTTTTTGACATAATACAAAATACCAATCTTTTACAATCATTTTTTTTTTTGACTAAAATCAGAAAATGAGATTGGGAATAATTGGAACTGGACCCGCCGGTTTAGTAGCTGCAAAATATTGTTTGCAAAATGGATATGATTGTGACGTTTACGAACAAACTGGTAGTATAGGAGGAACATGGGTGTACACAGATTTAATTGGGTTGGACAAAGATGGAATTCGTATACACGCATCGATGTACAAAAATTTGACGTAAGATTATATTCTTTAATTTATTTTTTACAATATCTAAAATTCTAGCACAAACTTTCCTAAAGTTGATGGCGTACACGGACTTTCCTTATCCCAAAAATAAGATTAAGTCGTACATTAGCCAAGAAGAAGTGTTGGAATATTTACACGCATATACAAATCAATTTGGTTTAAATAATCTGATTCACGTAAGTAAAAATCTTCTGTAAACATAAAAATACCGTTCTTTTTAGTTCTATCCGAGGGTAGTAGAAGTCATGCCAACAACTAGAAACAAATGGATTATAACTGTGAAAGATGTCAAAACGGGATCTAAAGATTTTAAACACTATGATGCAGTATTTATCTGCAACGGAAGATTTTTTAATCCTATCATCCCAAATATAAACGGGTGCAAAGAGTTTCAAGGTTTGCAGTGTCACAGTCGAGATTTTAGAACCCCCGAGCCTTACAAAAATCAAAAAGTTTTGATAATTGAGGTTCTGTTTCGGGTCAGGAACTGATGTTAAAAATTTCCGAAACTGCTAAACATGTAAGTAATAATATACATATACAGTGTTTCGAATTCAAAATTGTCTATCTTACTTTCGCTTTTCATTACTAGTAGAGTGTACCAAACACATCTAAAGAAATTGCTTAAACAAACTATAGTTGGTAATAGAATTAGACAATTTTTTGGTACTAATTTTTTTATGTTAACCTAGAAAAATGGTTAACAATTTTCATTTTGTATAAAGTCAAACTTTTATTACTTATTTATATTTTCATCTACTTCTTTCTCTCTCTTTTGTGTCGCACAGTAATCTATTTCCTTTTTCCTTTACTTTTTGCTTAGTAGAAACAGGACTATCAACGTCTTTAAATTTATTTAATAAGGTTGCAGTAATATTTCAGCTAAATTTCTTGAAGATTATTTATTAATTATTATAAACGTTTCACTTTTTTTAATAAAAACTTCATCAGGATGTCATAATAAAATATAAATATATATAACAGTTACTTACACAAAGACATAAATATTAGATTTAACAATACATTTTTATATATTAAACATACATATTTGAAGTACAAACTATTTTAAATTTATTGTGTCCTAGTTTGTAGAAAATAATATGCGGTATGGTAGAGGGTATCATACCACGACTGAATCTGTGATCATTTTAAAATAACCGAAAACCTATCACTAGTCTCTTGATATAGTAACTCAAGGAATTGAAGAATAAAAGAATAAAATCTAAAAGCTAGAATCGAAATTATAAAAATCATTAATTTTATTTAAATAAAATTAAGATTGGTGGCCGACACATACATGTTCATTAGTCGTCCTGAAAGTAAAATTATACTTAAAATATATGTAAATGTAATATTTGCCTGTGTCGTAATATTTACGTCGTTCGAGAGTGTTAGTAGGAACTTCAACTTTTACCAAGATTGAACAATTTCAAAATGCAACAATTTGTAATATTTGTCATTTGCCAACAGTGACATTAAAGTTAGAGACCATAACCATTTTACAGGTAGGTATCGGGGAGCTTCCCATCAGAATTGTAACTTAAACTACGCCGATTCTTACATAATACCAGTCGTCTTCGACAATTTTCAAGTTACGACTCGCATTTTCGTATTAGGGAATTGGTTACTAGTTTTGCCGGTCAAGTATTACTGTTGCCTGTGAATAAAGAAAGTTATATTTCTTTTACAAAAGTAGTAGAGGGTACTAAAATTAGATTTAGATTTATCGATTCTTTTAGGTTTATGAGCACTAGCATTGAAAAGTTCTTTATTAATTCGCAAAGGTGTATTTCCTTATGAGTATATTAGCAGTTGGGATAAACTGAATGAAACTTGTCTACCTCCAAAAGTTTTAAATTTTGTGTTTAAATGCGTACAAGCTTGACTCCCTTCACTATTACACAGCTACCGGTTTAGGTTTTGATGCTATGTTTAAAATTACTCAGGTTTAGTTAGAATTATTAACCGACATTGAACTGATCATGTTTTTTGAAAGGAGCATTAGGGGCGGTGTGGCTGAAAGATCCAATGGGTAAGTTCATCGACATCAATTTTATAACACAATTTTTAAGGATTGGTTTTATTGAAGTGGCAAATAAGCAGGGGTTTGGAAGGTTGTAATAAAACCAGGAACACAACAATTCCATTATGACCGATATTTAATTGTTTTTGTCATGTGAGAAAGCAGTCATAGCTTAAGCAATGCTTGAAACCGATTGAGATATCATCTAACTCATCTCGAGGTCGTGCTGCGCTTCCACAAGAAAGCCGGTAGATTCGCATTAGACATACATAAAAGATTTTCAATGATAAGTTCACCCCCGATCTTAATGCTTTGCACTTCAATTTAATGTAACAAAACTTGATTGATAAAATGAAGCACAACTCTCTTTATTGGATAGACTTAGAATTTCTCAATTTACGGCAAAGGTAAAGTGTGACGAGATTATTTCGCAAATAAATGATTTATGAATCAATTTCTCTCTACAGTATAAGCAGTCGTGTTTACACTAATGCGTTTGAATATGCATCTTTATATTGAACAGTCTTCTGGAAATTTTAGTTGTTTGGAATTGCCAGTTCCGATGGTTTGTATGCATTTGCCAAAGTTACACTTCATTTCCTTTTTACTGACGGCCGCGAAAAGGTATACATGGAGAATGCTGTCTAAAAAATTGAACAATTAGACATGTGCATTGTAATATCGATTGAAGTAAAATAATCCCATTTAAACTAGGGATTAAGTCTTCGATTACGGTTCCGGTGTAAGTACCTTTTTTTACTTTTCTTTGTGTTAATAAAATACTGGGGACGCGTAAGTTTGTGTAGGACCTGTAAAGTGGATGATTATCCCTCGCTTGGAACTACTGGGTTGCCTGGGTAGAAGTTGTTTAACTAGTTCATTAAAAAAATGAGTTAAAGTAGGAAAGTGTAAAGTCTCATCCACAGCTCTTGCATGAATTGTGGCTAATCCGAGTGCGCTGCCCTCCTGAAGATAATCGCCAACCTAACTTCTAGAATACTGATGGAGCCAGTTTGGCTAATGCAAACTGTGGTGATCGAAAGAATACTCTTCCGGTAACAACAGTATTTACTATCAGGAAGAAGATTTCATATTTGCTCAATTAATTTGAGATGAATGCTGCGAGGAACAAAATTAGACTAACCTACACTTACCTTATCAAAATAATTTCGCCTGGAGCTTTTGATATTGCCAAGTCAGTCATTCTTGGAATTGACACAATTCAAGATACAACAGACATAGTTCTAGTAAAAAATCGTACTGCGTTACATAGTTTTAAATACTTGCCACTTACTTACCAAGAAGGCTCAGTGAGATATTTGCCATCTATTACAGGGAGTCATATTGTAAATGTTTTATGGGCGAAAAGCAACAAAATTCTCTCATTGAATGTTATCGTTCTAGACGTCTTTCTACCAAGCCAATTATCGCAAATTTAACGCCCCTTTCTATAAACCGGATTTACGATTTAAATGTGTTTGAAGTGGTAAAGGTTGCTTTCACTTACCCACTAATGTTGAAAAATGGAACAAAAGCGTAGTCAAGTTTGAACTGGACTACCGGGTTGTTCATCTTCAATCAGTGTCAGAAAAAGAAATTTGCCTTAAAGTTTGGTCTTCCTTGGATTATCTAAAGTGGCAATAGTACCAACTTTTTATGTGCGCTTAATAGTTAAATCATTAAATTGGTATCAGATGCCCATGATGGAAATGTAATTGCCCATCTGGTAGAGTGGTTACTGGGTCCGGCAAATACATCGTATCAAGGACATGACAAAGTAGAGGTAGAGTTATAGCAACAACTCGCAGAGGAGGAGGAGGACTTAACGAAAAATGATAAAAACCCAAGTTGGGGCATTGGCGGGTATAATTCAAAGAGTAGCTATACCTTGGCGAAGCAATTAGATTGGGTAAAGACATTAGAAAACTAGAAATACTAGAGCCCGAATTCAGAGAGTCCACTCACACTCATTTGTTATTTGTATAGTTTCCTTACCTATCTAAGTAATATTCGGAAACGAATAAAATGACTAAAATATTCATAACTAGTAAAAGAAATGTGAGGAAAATTTTAACCATCTAACTCGTTGACGGTGAGTTTGATATTAGAACGATCTCTAAATTTGGCCCTAAGTGTCTTTATAGATATGATATTGTTTAAATCGTTTTATATACTATTTTTGTGACTGTTGATGTTCAACCTGAAAATACGGAGAAATTTGATGGGAAAATATTGTAGAGCATTTTTAGTAGGACCTTACGCATGGTTATTTTGATATACAGTGTAAGTTCTAAAAAACCAATAAGTTTTTGTAGTTGTCACTGTCGTTATTGTGTGAAATTGATTTTGATTGAAAATAATCGATTTGTGATAATAAGTATTTGATAAAACTGGTTTAATAAAATAATATTTATGTTATTATAGGATCTATGGTTGTGGCAGTGATCAATTTTTTTATAATAGAAGTTTAAGAGCTACGACACTGGTTTACCCTGTAACATCTAGCAACTTCAAGTTACAATTTATATTTCTGGTTTTAATACTAAACCAAGAAAAAAAACAATTAAAAAACTATTTGTCTTACTATTAGCCCTCACTCATTACTGACAGATAAACATGTAATATTTTGGAAGTTTTAATAAACTGTAAAAATTAGAATGTGTAATAGTTTTTTTTTGACAAATTTCAACAAATTTCTAAATAAAATGCGTGGGGTAGTCCCCATTAAATGGTATATAATTTTCAATTAAAATTTGACAGTTGTAGTTCTGCGCAAAGTAGTTTATATTAGTATTTCTTGCAGTTCCTAACTTTTTAATACTGAATACTATAATATAATTTATTTTTAGATCTTTCTCAGTCATCGTAAGCATTTATCCATAGAACTACCACAAAATGCAACATCAAAACCGGAAGTAACAAAATTAGTAAAAAACGGAGCAGAATTTGAAGATGGTACTCGAGAAGAATTTGACGCAATTTTGTACTGTACAGGTAATTTTAAGTGTGGTTTGAATAAGGGAATAAACGATGCACTTTGCAAAATAAAATTTAGATAACGGAAGTGACGTGCAACGTTTCTTACCTGAACTACACTATACTAAATAGAAAGTAATGATATGGATACTTCAGGTTTTACATACATATGCCCTTTTATAAGTGAGGATTCTGGATTATCTACAGAAGATAATTGGGTTCGGCCATTATATAAACAAGTAATTAATATTGAGTTTCCGACTATGTATTTCATAGGCCTCCCGTACGAGGTTTGCGACATTCCAATGTATGAGTTGCAGGTATGTAAGTCAAAAGTGAATTGTATTTTGTTCAGCGAGCTTTTGCTCGCTTTTTTATAACAATGTTCTTTTAAAATGGTTTTTTAACTGCTTTGGAGTAAAAATTTAAAATTTTAATTTGACAAAACATAGCGTTTTAAGGTTGTAAAACTGTTACTAAGTTACATATTTTGAGAAGCGATCTGTTAGAAATCTACATTTGGCACTTTTTCCCCAAAATACAAGTTTACAACATCCTGTATAAAATATACACCAAAACGTTATTCCCTCTAGTGACAAAACAAATGAATAAAAAAGAAAGCAAAATTTGATAAAAAATCGAGTGATTAATATGGTGATTATAGATTAAACGTAGATAAAAGTAATTTATGGTAGTTGTTTACAAGTAGAAACGTATGTTAGAAACTAAATCAAAAGTGAGATATAGCAGCAATCAAAAGTAAAATTTTTTTTCCTTCCCCTTTTTTTTACAGGTTTTCATTAAAACATTTTCCTTTTTTTTATTATAAAAAAAAAAAAAAAAATTTTTTGGGTTATGGATCTTTTAAAAAAAATTTCTTCTTATTAACACCCCAAAAAAAAAAACTACAACACTACTCTTAAAAAAAACACATACAAAAAAAAAATTATATATAAAAAAAAAAAATTTCAAAAAAAAAAACCTTCACCTCTTTAGGTACAAACACTATAAAAATAAATAAAAATTTACAATTTAAATTTTATTTTTAAAATTTTGAAAAAATTAAATAAATTTAAAGATGACAAACAAAATAAAAAAACAAAACAAATTATAAATGTTTTATACAGGGTGATTCAGCTAACCCGTTCATTAGAAGTTTATGGACTTCTCGTTGAAATATTTGTTTAAAAATTTGGAATAGGGATTGCTCAAAAGTTCTATTTAATTAAAATATTTCAGCTCTTCTAGCACTTCCGGTTACACCGGAAGTGGCTACCAACTTTCTTATTTTAAATGGAATGATATATTTTTTTTGTATATTTGGATTCTACGCTAAAATCTGAGTTACTTTCATGTAGCACAACCTATATGAAAAATCAATAGTTTTGAGATATTCTCATTTTTTGAGAAAAATTGGTTTTGTAGTATTGTTTTCAAACGCTTGTCAATGATTGAAAAAGAAAGTTATAGTAACAAAATTTGGGCTATACTTAGGAGGACTGTTAAGTTTTTAAATGATGTGTAATTTGACATCTCATTATTTACAGGGTGTTCAAAATGTTTGGCTAAATCTGACTAACTTCAACTGCCCAAAAGTCAATTTTTAAATGGAACACCCTGTATCTTGTTGCTCTATGTGATGGAGAATTAAGTGGTCTTTCAATCTTCATAAGGGTTCCCTATACCTATCTGTTACCATTTTCCTGCTATCGATGTATTTACATTCGACACACAATATTTCTCTATTTTATTAAATAATTTCTGACTAGTGGCCTGTGGAAATTAAAACAATGTGCCTTATTTATCAAACTTGTAAACGTCGACGTGACACATTATACACGATATGGAAATCCACCAAGAATATTCGAATGAAGACATACTAAATTTATTTTTTATTCATGGAGAATGTTACAAAATTATTGAAAGAACTTGCCGTTTGTTTAACGAGAGATATCCACACTTGCGACCTCTAAATAAAACTACGTTTAAGAGAATAGAAGCAAATTTTAAACAATTTGGAATTCAATGTACTAGAACACGCCCCAAGGTAGTCACCGGTGATGAAGACAACGAAATAAATGTATTGGCATATTTTAATGCAAATCCACATGCATCGATCAGAGCTGCGTCTGAAGATTTGGGACTGTCCTACTCGTCGATACAGAGAATTTTGGCACAACGTAAAATGCATGCTTTTTCTATTATAAAACTACAAGCTTTCCGCCCAGGTGACGAAATACGTCGTGTAGCATTTTGTGAAAGCATTTTATTGAAAACGCAGGAAGACCCAAATTTTTGAAAAAATTATTTGGACCGATGAGTCAAAATTTAGTAGAGAAGGAATCATTAATAGGAAAAATTGGCATTATTGGGCAGAACAAAATCCTCGGATGGTGCGCGAAGGTAACTTTCAAGACACATTTAGTTTTAATGTTTTTTGTTTAATTATGGATAATCGTGTTTGTTTTGAAGTGTATGACGAAAATTTAAATTCTCGCAAATATTTAGAAATGCTTAGAGGAGTGGTTTCAAATTTTTTGGAAAATTTACCCCTAAATCTTCTAAATTCATGTTGGTACCAAATGGATGGTGCTCCAGCCCATTCAACCCATGAGGTTTATCAAGAATTATCCCATATGTTCGAAGATCGTTGGTTTGGACGCAATGGTCCATCTCTATGGCCTCCCAGATCACCTGACCTAACACCCCTGGATTTTTTATGGGGGTATGTCAAGACTAAAGTCTATTCAAGGCCAGTCCATAACAGAGATGACTTATTACATCGGGTTCGAACTGCCTTCGCTGAAGTAGATGTGCAAATGGTTCAAAAATCCACAATAGCTGAAGTTAACAGAAGAGTTTTATTGTGCTTAGAAAACCACGGACGGCATATCGAACAGTTGCTAAATTAATAATTAAATTAATTTGCTTCTATTTTTGCAATGTAATTTTATTTAGAGGCCATAAATGTAGATATCTCTCGTTAAGCAAACGGCAAGTTCTTTCAATAATCTTGTAACATTCTCCATGAATAAAAAATAAATTTAGTATGTCTTCATTCGAATATTCTTGGTGGATTTTCATATCGTGTATAATGTGTCACGTCGACGTTTACAAGTTTGATAAATAAGGCACATTGTTTTAATTTCCACAGGCCACTAGTCAGAAATTATTTAATAAAATAGAGAAATATTGTGTGTCGAATGTAAATACATCGATAGCAGGAAAATGGTAACAGATAGGTATAGGGAACCCTTTTAAAGATTGAAAGATCATTTAATTCTCCATCACATAGAGCAACAAGATACAGGATGTTACATTTAAAAAATTGACTTTTGGGCAGTTGAAGTTAGTCAGATTTAGCCAAACATTTTCAACACCCTGTAAATAATGAGATGTCAAAACTATTGATTTTTCATATAGGTTGTGCTACATGAAAGTAACTCAGATTTTAGCGTAGAATCGAAATATACAAAAAAATATATCATTCCATTTAAAATAAGAAAGTTGGTAGCCACTTCCGGTGTAACCGGAAGTGTTGGAAAAGCTGAAATATTTTAATTAAATAGAACTTTTCGAGTAATCTCCTATTCAAAATTTTTAAACAAATATTTCAACAGGAAGTCCATAAACTTCTAATGAACGGGTTAGCTGAATCACCCTGTATATTTAATCAGTATCAAAAAAAAATATTGGAAAAATATTGACTATACAAAAATATGGTTAGTAGCAAATTAATTTAAAAACAAAAAATGTTTTAGAATTTAACTCAAATTAATTTATCAGATCAGTTATTTAGATTGGCGAGGTATACATAGGACAAGCGAAACAAAATATTATAAATCAATACAAAATAAAAAAATTAAAGCACCTGAATCTAATACTGCATTAGCAGACCAGGCAGCGACAAAAATTATAAATTTAATTTTGAGAAACTAATAAAATTTTTGAAATTATTATATATATATATATATATATATATATATATATATATATTATGGATGAAGAGCATAAAGTAAAACAAAATCTATTGCAAAATTTAATAAAAGATGTAATTATCTAATAATAATAATAATATAAAGCAAATAGCAACTAATGGTTCCCACCTATAAAGTTAAACTTCATAAAATGAATATTGTAAGAGTTTAATCACATTGTTATGCAGACTGTTATAAATGTATGCACATGTGGGATCATATAATATAGATTCAAAAAACTGTTTAATTAAGAAATCAATGACCCGTTGCGTAAAACTTAAAACAAGTTTTAATTAGATAATTAACTTTTAAAATGTTATTACAGAAATTTGTAAAACTGATGAAATTAATTTAATTAATTGGCAAAAAAAGTATAAGCTGTTTAATTGCTGAAGTACATCAATTGATAACTTTTTTAAACCAGTCCAATAATACGTAAACAAAATTTGATTATTATTGGTAATAATATTGCGATGGTGTGTATTTTTGTTATAATTGTATTATTAATTACAGGAAAACTAATTTTTTTAATAATTCGCTGTAAAACAAAAGTTTAACAACGGTATAATTGTCAATATGTAATTCCCTTTGGCCAGAGATAAAACAAACAATAATGCACTCTAAATTATAACGTTCGTTCATATTACTAGCTCAACGTATATATTTCAACAATTCACCTCATCTTTATACAGGGTGATTCACGTAGTCCGTCGTTTAGACAGTATAAAGAAACAACCAGGTCGAGAGAGCTGTTACTTTATTGTTTCAGTTGCAGAAGAAAGATTAACATAAACCAATACAGATAGATGGCACTACCTGTACTAAATACATATTTTTTAAGTTTTAATACCAAAGTTTAACCCCCCCCCCCCACTTACAAAAACATAAAAAAGTGCACATATCTAGCTATTACAAATACCTAATAACTTCATATAATTAAAATTTTTATCAGCGGTCAAACCCTTCGTTAACATGTCTGCCGGTAAATATTTTAATCGATTTGTTCATTAGCCACCACCTCTCTTATAAAATGATGCTGAGACTCATGAACTATCAAACTAATATCAATATGCTTAGTCCTCTTATGATGCACTAAATTTGCTGATTAATTAATTGTACCTTGATTATCGTTAAGCAGCATAATACATTAGTCACTTCCGAACACCTCCTGTAGTAAGCTATTTAAATATATGGCTTCTTTTGCTGCCTCTGAAATGGCCTCAGTGCTTAAAAGTGTTACAGTTTTTTTGCTTTACCATGAAACAACCGAATTACAAAACATATTCAGTATATACGTTGTTTACATATTACATTGCTTCCCCAATCAGCATCTACACAACCTAGTATATCAGTGTTCTCCCTGGAAAACCTCAAAAAACATTCTTTCGTACCGTTTAGGTATCTCAAAATTCTTTAAGCACATTTCCAGTATTTCTTAGGGTGCAATTGATTAAATTATCTCAAAAAACTAAAGCTATAAGCAACGTCAAGCCTTGTCTTCTTCTTCTTGAAATTCCGCTCCTATCGGAGATTGGAAATCATCACCACTACTCGGACCTTATCAATCGCGCGTCTGAAGAGTTCTGCGGACGTGCAACCAAACCACTCCCTCAAGTTGCATAGCCAAGAGATTCTTCTTCTGCCAATTGTTCTCTTGCCTTTTATTTTGCCTTGAATAATTAGCTTAAGGATGTTATATCTATCTCCTTTCAGAACATGTCCTAGATATTCTAATTTTCTCCCTTTTATGGTGTTACTGATTTCGGTGGCTTTATTCATTCGTCGTAGTACTTCCTCATTTGAAACCTTGTCAACCCACGGTATTCTCAGCATCCTCCTATAGCACCACATTTCAAATGCCTCTATGTTCTTGTTGTTTTCTGACTTGAGTGTCCAAGCCTCCATTCCATACAATAGAATGGAGAATATATAGCATTTTAGTATTCTGGTTCTCAGTTCTAATGTTATATCTCGGCTGCAAAGTATTTTATTCATTTTTATGAAAGCACCGCGAGCTACTTCAATTCGACACTTGATTTCTTTTGTATGTTCTGTTGTTTCAGTTACCCATGTGCCAAGGTATTTGTAGGAGGATACCCATTCCAGTTTGTTGTTATTAATATTTATAGACGGTCTATTGTGATTTGTGCTTGGGTTTTTTGAAGTTGTCATGACTTTGGTCTTTTTTAGGTTTATATCCAGGCCATATCTCTTGCAGGCAATGTTTGTTACCTCAACCAGATGTTGTAGGTCTTCCAGACTGCCGGAGAATATAATGGTATCATCTGCGTATCGTAAGTTGTTAAGTCTTTCCCCGTTTATGACGATACGATACCACCGGTTTTTTCTGACAGCGCTTCTTCAAAGATGCCCTCACTATATACATTGAATAAGAGAGGCGACAATACACAACCCTGTCTAACACCTCGACATATCTTGATCTTCTCACTCATATCTTCTCCGACTTTGACTCGTGCTGTTTGATGCCAGTAGAGATTGGATATTATTCTTATGTTCTTACTATCGATGTTTTTTATTTTTAGTATCTCTAGGAGTTTTGTGTGCTGGACTCTATCAAATGCCTTTTGAAAGTCGATAAAGCAGATGTACATATCATGATTCATATCTAGGCATCTTTGTCTAAGTACGTTTAGTCCGAAGAGCGCTTTTCTTGTTCCTACGCCCTTCTTAAAACCCATTTGAGTGTCACTGATGTCTTGTTCTAAATCCTTATGAATTCGGTTATGTATGATCTTTAAAAATATTTTCGATGTGTGGCTCATTAGGGCGATGATTCTG
Organism: Abscondita cerata; assembly: GCA_030710515.1. Lineage (NCBI taxonomy): Eukaryota > Metazoa > Arthropoda > Insecta > Coleoptera > Lampyridae > Abscondita > Abscondita cerata. The sequence continues at coordinate 140,317 of JALBCR010000414.1, forward strand.
TGGTCCGAACATTCTCTGGCTTTATTTTTCTTTGGCAGTGTTACGAATGTTGAGGTTAGCCAATCGCTAGGAATTCTGCCCGTCTCATAAATGTTGTTAAATAGTTTCAGTAGAATATCTATGGAGTCCTTCCCTATGAGTTTTAGTAGTTCAGCAGGCACTTCGTCAGGTCCTGCTGCTTTTCCGGATTTACAGTTTTTAATTGCTTGTTCGAGTTCCTCTCTTAATATTTCTGGACCAGTATACTCCACGTCTGGGTTTTCCAGTTCTATCCGATTATCGTTAAAAAGTTCTTGTATATATTCGCTCCACCTTGCCAGTTTGTCTATCGGTTCTACAATCAAGTCGCCGTTCTTGTTTACCAACACATCTGGTTGTCGTCTCTTTATTCTCCCAGTCATTTCCTTTACCTTCTTGTGCATATTGAAAAAATCGTATCTGTCTTGATAGGCTTCAACCTTTCGACATTCATCAAGTAGCCATTTTTCCTTGGCCTGTCTTATTTTACTTCTGATCTCATTGTTTATGGTCTTATAGATTTGCACATCCTTGCCCTTATATTGGCCTCGTATCACCATCAGGTCCAGTATCTCCTATGTCATCCATTCTTTGTTCTTTCCCTTTATGGATTTCAAATCTGTATTTCCTGCATCCTTCAGTACTTTTTTATGTTTTGCCATTGCTGGTCTATGGTGATATTATTGTCATCGTTGTGTCTTAGTTCGTTTAATTTTTCGTTTATGTTCTTCTCAACCTTTTTGTACACTACGTTGTCCTTCAGTCTTCTAGGGTCTATACGTTCCTTAGTTGTTTTCCGAACGAGTTTTTCAGTCTTACATGAATTACAGCTACCACCGGATTATGATCGGATGTTATGTCAGCTCCTGGATATGTTTTTACTGACTTGATAGTATTTCTGAATCTTCTACGGATCATAATGTAGTCGACCTGGTTTCTAATTATACCTGATTTTCCGTCTGATGGTGCTTTCCAAGTATAAAGCCGACGTGGAGGAAGCTGATAGAGGGTATTGGTTATTATCATATCCTCCCTTTGACAGAACTCGATCAATCTGTATCCTCGCTCATTGCGAAGACCTAGTCCGAACTTGCCGGTAACATTAGTCACTTCACCTTGGCCAACCTTCGCATTTAGAACCCCATTATAATGAGGACTTCGTGTTTCTTGATAGGTTTGATCACTTTAGCTAGATCTTGGTAAAACGACTCTATTTCATCCTCGTCCTTATCAGCTGTAGGTGCATACACTTGGATAACATTTACTGGAACCTTATTTGAGGTCAGTTTCAGTAGAACTATGCGGTCTGAGAATGGGACGAAACTGGACACCGTATGTTGCACTCTCTTGTCGACAATTATTCCTACTCCATATCGATGACAGGCATCATCATTCCCCAAATAGTACATTATGCCATTCTTGGTGATATGCTTCCCTGACCCGTTCCTTGTACGCACTGCCAAATACATTAAATTGCCTGTTAAACTTAATTTATTCTCAATAGGTTTTTACAACTTTTTTAACAATTGATCTACATAAGGCCGTTGACTTAATGTCAAAACACCAATTGATTTACACAAATCTTTAATCTTAAATTTGGAAGTTAGGTCTTTTATCAGGATCATTGGAAAAAATGAAAAAATCATCAAAGTACAATGTTACTATTTATACAATTCCTTTCACTTTTTTATGACTTTACATAACCCAAGTCCGACAATACTAGATTTACTCTATCGTTCCAACAATTGTAAGATTGCTTCAGCCCATGAATGGCTCTATTAAGTTTCGGTGCCTTAAAAAAAACGTCAAAACGTAGATCAATTTTTGTTAAGAGTTTTTTCGTGTGTTTTTTAAGGGTTTTCGGTGCAAATATAAAATATAGAAGGTGATCAGTACCTTAGAGTACTCCATGGTCAACAAGAAAAATGTTGTTCCTGAGAATCACCACTTTGGTTTTCCGGACCTGGTCATCAAGACCCTTCGGATAATTAGGAAAAAAACATAATTTCACAAAACACAATCACATACTAATATGCACACAACAAATATTCGGCAAATTGGTGTTGAGGGGTTGAGTAAGGACAAATCAGATTTCTTGTCTAATATTTGTTTCAGGAATAGGGTCGATATTTTACTTTTACAGGAAACACACTGTGGGGATGAGATTTTTTTGCTATTCTTTAACCTACTTTTTTTTCCGTCATTATCGTGACTGGCGCTTGGACCGGTCTATTATGTGTCGTCATGCAATGGCTGTGCTGTTATATTTTATGTTCTTATTTACCTTTTATAATGTTTACACACTTGGTTAATATTATTACATATGAATACTAGGGTGGGTACGGGTAGGCATGTTTAGGTTTTAGTGGCTAAACCTTGAAGCAAATGCTTTGCCAAGACGAACCAATCCTCAATTGCACACGGTTTCGTCACCACACTGTACAGGTTTATACTGATCTTCTGGAGCACCATACATAATATTTACATCACAATACAATATTTAAAATGTACCATACGATTAAATAAAATAAATAAACCTTATCTTTGTCTAAATTTGAACATACAAAACCTTCTGGTATTTTCATAAAAACTCTTTTTTTAAATACCCATTAATGAAAGCTGTTTTAACATCGAGATGTGTAATATTTAAATCTAATTTCACTGTTAGAGCAAATAACAACCTCACTGATGGATGTCTAACTACAGGGGGAAAGTATCGTTGTAATCAACACCTGGTTTCTGAGTGAAACCTTTAGCACGATATTTAACATCACCATCGTTGCTCACTTTTCTTGTAAATACCCACTTACAGTCAACTACTGTAGAGTTTTCTATTAAGCTGCTAAGCTCCCAAGCATAATTTTTTTCAAATGATCTCAAGTCTTACTAATAGCATCTTTCCATAAACTTCTTTCAAGTCTTGATAATGCATCGGACCAATTGCTTACTTTGTTTCCTACATCTCTACACTAGTACGTCCCAAAATCCTTGTAGAGTTTTGGCTGCGATGGCATTTCCGATCTTTGTAATGGTTGTTCAGGATTATATTCCGAATCATTTATTTCATCTTTCATGTTTTCCTGGACGTGTGATAAATCTTGATCAGGATCTCCTGTTAAAAGAACTGTTTTTTCCCCCACTGAATCTGCCACTTCCGATTGTCCAGCATTATATTCTTTTGTATTTTCCATGATGGTAACATCTCGGCTGTTGATAATCCTTCTTGTGTTAGGGTTACAAAATTTGTATCCTTTGGTGTTTTCATCGTAACCGACTAGGATATGTTTTACTGCTTTTTGTCTATTCACTCTCGCGACATTTGCCATTGTGTACTACCAAAGACCCGTAAGTGACTAATGTTAGGTTCCTTGTTATTCCACAATTCGAATGGAGTTTTCGGTATTCCTGATACAACGGAGCAGTTATTGTGTAGAGCTGTAGATATTTGAAATTATGCAAAAATATTTTTTTTCCTTTTTTGCTCTCTCATATTCCTCATTTTATCAATCTTTTTTTAATATTTCTTTTTTCCTATTTTGATTTCTTGTTGTTGCATTCTCCATTTTCTCTAATATACTATTTCACCTCTCCTGCTGATTCTTGATCTTCATCCATTTTTTCTATATATCTTTCCTTACTTTCTTCCGTCCATATTTTCATTCAGTTTGTAATTTCTTTCCACTCTCCCTCTCCTATCAAGTTAACTTATATTGGCAAGTGGTCCGAGTCTACCTCATCTCATATCCTGATACATTCCACATTCTCCCTACTATTCTTGTTTGCAATTACCTATTCTATTACGGATCCTACCTTTCCTTCTATGAAAGTTAACTCTCATTTTCCTCCTTCCTCCATATTTTCGTTTAATATTATCCATGCCATCTCTTCACATAATAATAATTTTTCCCTGTCCGTTTTTTTTTTCCTCAATAAATTACAATCCTCCCAATTCTACGCTCAAAATCCCCTCATATAATATTTTTTCTTCATTTTCGACTTTAATACTTCTTTATTTCTTTCCCATATACCGTTATTATTTCGTATTTATTCCCTAGATACCTCTATAGTTTTAATCACTCCTTTTGTCTCTTTTATCCCTATCAAATATTCTTACTCCCACTCTTTTCTTACACCAGTAATCGTTTTTCCTATTGCCTTGCCCCTTCTTTAGCAATTTATTACTCCATATTTCCCAATCTATTTGCTCCATCCATGTTTCTACCTACCCTACCATTTCGAAGTTTATTATATATCTCCAGAATTTTGAATTTAAATCCTTCTAACCTAGTTGAAGACTAGATTTTTTAAATTTATTTTCATTTTTTCTTACGAACACCTCAGAATAGCTTGGTTTCTCCCGTCTTACTCGTGTGATCTCAAGTGTAAAGTTTTCACAATGGTAAATGTGATATTTGATATCTGTACTACATTAACTTAAACTAAACTGAAGAAATGTATATATGGGACTCCACACTTGGTTCCTGCGAGCCCTCTTGTAAGGAATTTCCATTTCTAGAAAACCATTCATTTTTTACGCTCGTTGTGTAATATACCATAATGTAATATAGTATAAGAATTGTTTTTCTGTTGTTATTATAGGTTCGATTTGCATTGGCATCATTCCAAACCAAATTTATTTTGCCACAAAAACAGGATATGATTAAAGAACTCGATGAATACATGAAAAAACGGCGAGAAAGAGGCATACCCGATAAACAAGCTTGGGACACCGGAGGCACAAAAAAATTATTTTGAAGAGCTATCGGATACAGCGGGTTTACCACGTATACCTTCTGTTATTAATAAGTTATTCGCTAAAATTAAAACTTATCCAAACCAAAATTGTTGCTTCAAAATAGTTGATGACAAAACTTTTTAATTATTGAGTGAAAGTAATATAGTTTATTTTGATAGAATTTCTACTTACATGTTCTAATATTTATTATATATAAGTACGTAGTTGGGTAACTTTCATTCGGGGTGTACAATTAAGCATAAATGGGATTATTGTTGTGACTGCATCATAATAGCAAATCATGGTTGGTAGTTTCTTTTTAGGATAGCTTTAGTCTCCCACAAAGTCCAGTTCAAATGTACATCTACCCAAAATTTTTCCATTTCTTACTGATCTATTGTGTGACTATTATCACTTTCATCTGCAACTCACATAGTAGTTAATTCAACTGATAAAATTCTAGTTATACCATCTACCTAATTATTTATTCAGTTAAACACATTTGCTCCACTACACAGTGCCACTTTTTCAAAAAATTAAGCTAGCTTGTAAAATGTGCTGCAAAAAAAACTTTATATTATAGTGTCTATTTAAAATTCTTGGTGTTGATATTAAATAGAATATTTAGTTGTGTTTGTATTTTATATTATACATTGTTTTCGATGTGTTTATAGAGAAACTCACAAAAACTACACGTTATTTCGGGAAATTGATTTCATAACCAAAATTAGGTAATAAGTCTTAAAACTTCTGCAAATATCAAAAAATATTGAACCCTTACGCCTAAAATTTACAGAAAATGTCTTGGAACATGCTTGTAATGGAAAAATATTGGCTTGCAAGTCTTAAATCTTCTTAATATATCAAAATACTTTCACACCTAAAATTCACGGTTTCACCGAACAGTTAAATAAAAACTACTTAAAATGAAAGTATATCTGTGACGGTTTCAATGTAGCGGTTCCATTTGAGATACAGCGTACGGCTGTATTGATAATACTGGCGATAAGAAGTAATGGATGGTCTTTTTGAAACTGTGACCCAGGTTAAAGTTGATGTTGAAGGTGACATATACCGCAACCAAATTTTTGGATCTACGGCGAAGACGTCACTCAGGTGATTACAGATGTCGACACAAAAATTTGTAGAGAATGCACAATGCGTAAATGTAGCAAGATTCCAAGTCCTCCGGGGAGAAATTCTGAAAGTTTCCAAAAATGGCCATATGGTCCTATTATCACCCAACTTAGGCCATTAGTCAAACTTAAACGAGATTGCGGGCTTCCAAATATCGATTATTATCTTAAATATTGTTTGTTACCTCAGAAGGACATACCTACGATTAATTAAAAAATCTAGAGGTTTGTTTAAAAGGACAATAGAAATTATCTGGAGGAGCACATTTAAACGCCAATTTCTAAACAAGAAAGGACCGACTATCGCTTTTGCGTAGAAAAAACGGGACTTCAAACGCGTGATAAGTACGTTTGGTTCCCTACCGCAAAAGGCGTTGAGTTGGTACCATAAAATTAACATAAAGTTTAAAAAATAGTACTGAAGGAATAATGCCATAAAGGCCATAGTGTTATCAAATGCGAGTTAATGTGTTGTAAATATGTAATGCAACACATTATTAGATCAACAATCAGAATCTTTTAACAATAATAAAAACGGTTTAGAATGAATTTACCGTTACAATGAATTGCTTGGAACTAGAGCAATAATCGACTTTTCTCCACAATTAACCTTCAATGTTTCTGAGTTAAATTTACTTAATGTAAGTATGGCTGATACTACCTCTAATGTTGCATCGGGCGTTGAGATGCTTATCACTAGTTCTTAGTAATTTATTATTAACCGGGCAAAAAACTCGGTAAGAATTTAGCTATTTGGCAAAATAGTCAATTCGGTTGGCGTGGCCCTAATATACCTATTCCATATCAACAATTAAACTCCCTTTTTATAAACTTCGTATTAAAGACACTTAAACAAAATGATCATTAGTTAGGTAATCAACTCGAAAATTTTGGGTTTACTAAAAAAATTCTTCGAATGATATAATCAAATTGACCCAAAAAGAATTAGAATGTGAAATACAATTGATTGGTAACGTTGCTCGGAATCATGAAGCTAATTTTGTTTTAAACTTCCTCTAAAAGAAAATGTAAAAGAATTAGCTGAATCTGAAAGTAGAGCATTAAATTGTTTACCTATTATCTCTAGAGCGGTAGTTATCAAAAAACTCTGAATCAAGCCAACAATATAAAGCATTTTTATCCGAATATAAATCGTTACATCATACATATGGCGGAAATATTTCCCACAAAATAAGTCTGAATATCCCATACATTATTTTCCACTACCATAGTGTAATAACGTTATTACAATAGTGCGTGTAGTATTTGATGTTTCTGCTGAGTCCTTCTTAGTAAATTTTATTCTAAAATATTCGTGGATGTGTAATTTAATTGCACTAAATCTCGTCGAAATGAATTTTAAATTAAAATTTTCGTTAATCTAGCTTTACATGTAACACTGCCAAAACAATTATTCAAAACTATTTATGACTGTTACTTCAAAAGATTGTCATAAAGATTTCTATTCTTGTTCATCTCACAGAGTTAAAAAGAAATAAGATTTTTGTAAATTGTAAAGGTCGTAGTGACATTAGTTGTTAATTTTGTTACTCGTTCTATTTGTTATGTTATGGTAATTGGAATAAAAAAGAAGACATAGATTAGCGTTATTAAATACAGTTCTTTATCCAACAAAACCATAAGAAAAAAAAATTTAGTAAAATGTTGACAAGCGGCGGCGTCAGAAAAAATAAAATAAACAAATTCACCTTGAGCCTGACCACCACGTCAAGGTTAGCTAGGGTAATCGAACCACGTATCTTAATTAAACTTTTTGTGCAGTTTTCGGTAGTATGGTTTCTGTTCCGTAAGAACGGAGCATATTACTCGCTTATTGTGTGTTTTGGAAACAGAGCCAATATTTTGTTTTTACAAGAAACAGGAAAAATGTGTAAAATTAATATTTTGAAAATATTCCATAAATTCAAAAATGAATGTAGGTTAACGGTCCTTTTGGTTCGGCACATTATGCCCAAAATCTAATCAGATCGGCACTATTATAAATAACACTTATTTGTTAAGTTTCATACATTCTGATATCGTGTTCACATACGGACAGATGATCGTCTTCCAAACAGAAATTTTGTTTACTTCATTATACCTTTAATTTGACGAAAATAGTAAAACATTTCAATATGTCTTTAGTCGATCCATTAAAATGTATTAATTTATTACTGCAAATGTATGATTTAATAATTAATTTATTGTTACGTCATTAGATTAATTAAATAAATTATATTGTTAAGAATTTTTAATTGGTTTATTGTTACTTTTGAATAATATTTTTTTAAACTATTATCGACCCTAACGTTTAAGTTCAATGCCAAGTTTTACGTCAAACTGATAATTACCTTAAAAATTGTCTATCTACACTTTTCTACAATTTTACTAAAAATTGTAATTTGTACTAAATTAACTGGCCAAACATGTAAAACATTATTACCTCAGGCACTACTCATCCCCTTATAAGTGGTTGATTATAGAGTGCTAAAGCGTTCGACTTTAAAACACAAATTTCTATTACCCCTCATTGACGATCGGTAGGATCGATTAGACGTGAAAACAAAGGAATTGTTAGCCAATGGGAAGTTTTTCACGTGACATCTGAGTTCTATTAGATACTCATTGCCAAAAAATATATTTCAGAATCATGTTTCATCCCTGAGTAACGCGTTGGAGGAGCATCCTAAGAATGACATTTTACTTTATCTTGATCTTTATCTTCTTATACCGTTTTCCATCATAAGTCAAGAATTAAAAAAATGAAACAAGCACTGGAAACATAACCCTACTTCTATTTCAAAGGTATAACTCAGGTGTTTATTTCAGTCGAGACACCACATCCCATGAAATTCATTAGTATTACCGTTCGTACTAGCTAAAGCTAGAAACTCTCGCCATTGTAAACACCATAAAACAATTCCGTGTTTACCTTCTGGACATCCACTTCAAACTTGTCACTGATTGCAATGCACTGATTAAATCAACAGCAAATAATTCAAAGGTTGATACACATTGGATACATACAGGGTGTTGCTATATTCGACCGACAACGCTCTACTCTAGAGAAGTCTCGTAAATTGGTGAACTTTGATATAGGAACATGAACCCTTAAACGGCTTAGTTGCTGAGATAGAGGGTGTTGAAAGTTTGAAGTAAACATTAAAAATTAGCAATAAATCAAAAATTCCTTTATATCACTTCTTGAACAATTTGCGCTGAACCTTTCTTCAAAATCAAATTAATAGTATGGATGAAAGCAAATTGTTTAGCAAAACGCCGACGGGCAAATTGTACTGCACATAATAATTTGGAATATGTCAGTACTTGCAGACTTTTGTTTAGAAGCAAATATCTTCAAGACCGTTCATTTTAGCATTATAAAATTTTTGACCAAAAATAAATAGAGAATTTAAAAAAAATGTTTTAAAATTATTTTCTCCAGTGGCGTAAAAATAAGAGGCTAAATGTTGTCACTAAACTTTATAGCGCGCCACTGGTAAAATTTTTGAAAACTTAGTTTACGTCAAAATATGACTTTCTTAAAGAGCATATTGTTACTAAATTTGAAAAATTTTAAATTTAAAGGTATTTTTGATTTATTTAAAATTTTTAATTTTTATTTAAAACTTTCAACACACTACCGGCTGTAACAAATAATGAGGTCATAAATTAAACCACATATTCTGGGGCTAAAAATAACTCGATTGAACCTAACTTATCTCAGTACAAATGTGCATGCAAAAAGTTACAGGGTGTCAAAGTGAAAAGTTTTTTGGTAATATTTCCTCAATAAAAGCACGAATTCATTTTTGAATTTATAGAATATTTTCAAAAATATTAATTTTACACATTTTGCCTGTTTCTTGTAAAACAAAATATTGGCTAGGTTTCCAAACACACATTAGGCGAGTAATATGGTCTGTTCTTACGGAACAGAAACCATACTATCCAAAAACTGTACAAAAAGTTTAATTAAGATACGTGGTTTGATTATACTAACTAACCTTAATGTTGTGGTCAGACTCATGCGTCAATTTGTTTACTTTATTTTATCTGACGCCACCGCTTGCCAACATTTTAGAATAGAATAGAACAAGTAATAAAATTAACAACTGACGTCACTACGACTTTTACAATTTACAAAAATCTTATTTCTTTTTAACTCCACGAGATGAACAAGAATAGAAATCTTTATGACAATCTTTTGAAGTAACAGTCATAAATGGTTTTGAATAATTGTTTTGGCAATGTTACATGCAAAACTAGGTTAAAGAAAATTTTTATACAAAAGCGTAACATGAATAGGGGTTGCACAGTATCTCAGCGGGAAAAGGAGTGGTTTGTTTAATGCATTGCTTTTGTGAAATAAAACGGTCGAGTAACGGGATGCAAAACTATCAATAAAATTCGATAAATTTGTCAAAGTCAAGTATGCGCCAAATAAGAATACGACGTATTCTTTGATTCCAGCCCTTGTTTGCCAGAATTTCGTCAGAGTGGTTAGACCTATCTGAAAGTACTGCCACAATCGAGAAAGTTAACACAAACAAAAAACAAAGAAATCAACATTTCATTTCGACAAGATTTAGACGCAATTAAATTACGCATCGACAAATATTTTAGAATGAAAATTACGCGGCGGTTTTTATTACACTATGGTGAAGAAAATAATGTATGGGATATTCAGAATTACCTTGTGGCGAAGTATTTCCGTTATGTGTTATAACGATTTAGAGAAAATAAACAACTTTCAGATTCACCTAATGTTTTTACAATTTTTTTTAAGAGGGAGTTTAACACAAAATTTGCTTCATGATTCCGAGAAACGTTACTAATGAATTGTTTTTACCATTTAATTCTTCTTGGGTCCATTTGATTTCATCATTCTAAGAAATTTTTTCGATAACACAGAATTTTCGAATTGATTACCTAACTAATGATCATTTTGTTTAATTGTCTTTAATAGGAAGTTTATAAAAGGCACTATAATTGTTAATATGAAATAGGTATATTATCGAGCACTAGCCAACCGAATCGACTATTTTGCCAAATAGCTAAATTCTTACCCTTTTTTGCCCGGTTAATAATAAATTACTAAAACTACTGATAAGCATCTCAACGCTCGATGCAACATTAAAAGTAGTACCAGCAAGACTTACATTGAATTTAACTGAAAAAGATTGAAGGTTAATAGTAGAGAAACGTCGATTATTATTCTAGTTCCAATCAATTAACTTTAACGGTAAATTCATTCAAAGGCGTTTATATTATTGTTAAAAGATTCTGATTGTTGATCTTATAATGTGCTGGGTCTTACATTACATATTTTGCAACACATTAACTCACACTTGATAACACTATGACCTTTGTGACATCATTCCTTTGGCACTATTTTTTAAACTTCATGTTGATGTTATGGTATTCAATGCCACTTGCGGTAGGCAACCAAACGTACTTATCACGCAAAAGCAATAGTCAATCCTTTCTCATTTAGAAATTGGCGTTTAAATGTGCTCATCCAAGTAATTTCCATTGTGCTTTTAAACAAACCTCTAAAAATTTTAAATAATCATATGTACATCCTTCTGAGGTAACAAGATAATAATCAATATTTAGAGCCCGTTATCTCGTTCACGTTTGACTAATCACAGTGTGAGAATCAAAAATCAACATGTGGCCATATGGCCATTTTTAGGAACTTTCAGAATTTCTCTCGGAAAACTTAGAATCTTGCTGCATTTACTCATGTTGACATCTGTAATCATCTGGATGACTTCTTCGCCGTGGATCTAAAAATTTGGTCGCGGTGTATGTCACCTGGACGTTCGATTTCATCATCAACGTTAACTTGAATCACAGCTTCAAAAAGGCCATCCATTACTTCTTATCACTAGCATTATCAATACAGGCGTATGCTATCTCAAATGGATCCGTCACCGATATACTTTTCTTCGTTTAACTGTACGGTAAAACCGTCCTTAAAAGCAAATCGTCTTTTGTGCACATGCGAACCACTATTAAAATTTCTAATTATTTTTTAAGAGACCAGTTAGGCATTGTGTTTACCGTTTGTATACTCAAGGGTTCTTGCAGCAGCCAAATGATTTGTATTTTTTGTTTGTACTAACTCAAACCTATTCAATTATTATTAATAGAATTATAAAGTAACTTAATAGTATATTCCGTGCGATGCTTGTGGTACGTTAGCTTCTTTTTGACGGTTATATTAGTTCGTGGCGTATATTCTTATTTTATATTTAATGTGAACGGACAGTGATTGACTCTGACAATCTACGAACAGTTGCGCTTATTATTCTAAAATTATTGGTGTGTCGCCTCGCTTTGATAATATTTTTTCAACTTTTACCATTTGAGAATAATTGCCCCTTTAGAAGCTTTCGATTACATCTTCCGTTTCATCCCTGCGACCGACTCTACGACATAAGACCTACGGATAGACTTTATCAGTACGAAACTTTCTTTTATATGCCTCAACAATAAACCTGTAATTCCTTTACGTACACAATTTGTGCGTAACTTTAGTTTTTAGTTTCTGACTATCGATCTTCAATTGGCAAATTGTTCACAAAAGTAAGTAAAATGTTTTTGTTACATAAACAACAATTTAGTAAAATCATATTTCTTTAATAAACTTTTTCCATTTACTTTTAGAGAAAAATCTAGTTTTGAGACCAACATGTATATAAACCCACCGAGTAACTGCTTTCCCTAAAGCCTCCAAAACACCACAACTTCTTAAAAAAGATTTGAGAAATCAATACTTTTCAAGAATCCACGGCGACGTGTTCAGTTTGGTATTCGTAATCACCTCGTTTGATGTGCGGCCAAAGTTTTGGGCACGAACGGGCTTAATTCACCCATTTCTAATACTTTTTTTACTGTTTCCTTCGCATTTTCCTCTGTATCTACCTCTGTCGAAGATCTCTTTCTTCTCTTTGAACGATTTCCTCTCTTTAACATACAATTGGCGGTGGTTTCAAAATTTTCGTCTTTAATCTGTGAGTAGGTAGGACGCGAATTCAAATCCCATCTTTCGATCTCAAGAATATTCGTTTTGTTGCTACATCCTACGTCACAATTGTGACACATTGTATTGTAACGGTGAAACGCAATTTGCTTTAGACTCAGAAAACGATGTTTTCTCTACTAAAATTCAGATTTATATTCAGCAAGGAGCCCCTATAAGTTTATGTGTTTTTTCCATTTGCACGATTATTTATCACTCAAATGACATTTTTCCGGAACTAATATATGGCAAAAATTATTATATACAGCCTGTCCGTATAGTACGCGAACCTTTGATATTACCTTTAAAAAGTAGATTTCTTCGAAATCAGTTTTGACCATTCTCTTAGGTTCCTCAATGACTACAATATAAAAATATTTTGAATTACACAGGATGTCGTACTTTAATGGACCACATGACAACTTTGACATTTTAAACAAAAACATTTATTTTTTATTCTGAATCTACGTGAAAAACTATGGTGACTTTATGCATACAAGTCTTACTCAAAAATACTTGATACTTTTTTTGACATCCATTTTTATAGTATTTTGTGTCGCTAAGGCATTTGAAGACCGCAGGCCATTTACAAATGGACTCAATCACCAGCATAACAAATAGGGTTGGATCCAACAAAAAAATGACAAATCATTCGATTCGTGTTTCTGCGGTTTCAACTTTGGCTAACGCTGGAGTGAGCGAGCATCAAATAACCAAACCAAAACCTAGTAGTTACTTACAATAATTGTGTATTCAATAACTGTGATGTGTCAATGAAATAAATTAAAAATATTTTTTGAAAAAGTGTTTTATTAAACAAAATTATTGCTAGTTGCATTAAGTGTAATTTGAACTGGATTGATGACTTTGAAAAATTCAGCGATATGATTGGTTTAAATTTTGTAAGTAAAATAGTCGTGAAAAACTTTGCTTTGTAAGCTCTAAGTGTACGTATTTTGAATTCGTTGCTGTTTCAATTTCTTTGCTATTATTATTAGGGAGATTTTGGCTCACCTAAAGTAGCAATTTCCGCGTTTATTGTTATTTGTGCGCATACGTAGTAAGTATAATAGAAGATCAAACGATGTAACTATAACACCAAACTTTATTTACGGCCAATATTAATTCCGTTTAGTGTGGTTTCAGGGCAAACGTTATTTTATTTATTTATTTACTTAAAAACGTACTATAATGTTTTATAAATTAATCTTGAAGTGAATTACATTTATTTAGATAATTGAGAGCTAACATAATTTTATATTAAAAAACTTAACATTCATTATTTTAATAATAATTTCAAGCATTATGTTATAACAATGCGTCAGAAAAAATCTCACGCAATTATATTTTTAAAATTCCTTTTACGCTATATTTTCTTTATTACTCGTGTCTGTAAATCACAGTAACAAAGGAACTTTGCACAATGAAAGTTGCAATTGTTGGTGCAGGTGTCTCCGGACTACTTTCTTTAAAGTTTGGTATAGAATCCGGTATGGAATGTGAGTGTTTTGAAGAAACTGGGACTTTTGGAGGCACTTGGGTATATACATCAGAAACTAACACCGATAAAAATGGATTTCCAGTATATAATTCTATGTACGAAAATTTATTGTATGTAATTGCTCACGATGATTATCCATGTGTCATATATTAATTATCCTTAGGACTACTTTACCTAAAGAGTTCATGACCTTTACAGATTTTCCATTCCAGCAAAATTTGAATTATTCACACTTAACATGTTCAGATGTATTCAAGTACTTATCGGACTATGTTAATCACTTTAATTTAGCAAAATATATTCGCGTAAGTATTTAAATTCCTAGTATATTAGTATATCAATTTGTTTTTGTTTTTCAGTATTATACGCTGGTAACAAAGGTAGAATTAATTGAAAAGCATAAGTGGGTAATTACATCAAAAAACTTATTTACCAAAACATCAAATTCAAAAATATACGACTACGTGTTTGTTTGTAACGGACATTATCGTTTTCCTAAAGTGCCAGTAATTTTGAATCAAAGTTTGTACCAAGGGATGCAAATACATAGTCGAGACTATAGAACGCCGAAAATGTGCCAAGATAAACGAGTTCTCGTCGTCGGGGCGGGTATTTCAGGAGTGGACATAGCAAACCAATTTGTTGGAGTAGCTCAATCGGTAATTAAATTATTTTGTTTTATTTCAATATTGCAATGACTAGGGTTGTAACCTGACTATTAACTACATTATCAAATAATAGCCAAGTATAGTATATATTTTTAATTACGAAACAAACAACAATAAAATAATAAACAAATCATCAACAACTTGAATCAACTTAAACTTCTTTCAATATAAACGGCAATTCCATTTTCGAGTAACAGTTCAATACCAGTGCTTTACTAAAATACACGAATCAATTTCGAAACATACAAATTTATCAGATATACATGTAATGCAATAAACACGAAACAAGAATTATTATGATTACTGTTTCAGTAAAACAAAAACAAATAACTCTTAATTAAACGAAATTTAAGATCAGCTTTTCACACACCTTGTAATTATCTTTATCTACAATAAATTAGATTTATAAATTAGATTCAAAATCCAGCAAACTTTATTCGCGTTTTCAAATCAATTTAATTTATTGCTACACAACGAAACAATTTATTTCAAATACAATCGCGAATCAACGACTAACCGCAAATTGAAAGTGCAATCACAACTAATAGCATTTTACAAAACGCCGTATAAACAATTAAACACGATTTAAGAGTGTAACTGAAGTTACGTTTTATTAAACGCCAATGCAAAATTAAAATAAGCGATATCTTGATTTTTCTAATCAATCAACGACGAAGCAATGGTGAAAAATACGATACCTTCCGAATTATATGCAATCAACAATATAAGAAATTATACCTCTGTACTGCAAATTTAGATTTGATAAGGGATTTGCTTCAACAACACCAATTTAGAATTTTATCAATCCTTCGACTTCAGACGATTTGCATTTTTCCGATAATAACGAACAATACGTAGCGATAAGGACAACTCCCATTTCTGCTAATCAATATTTTCAAACAATAATGATAACAATATGTAGCGATAGCTACTCAATATCTGGATTGGGATGTATCTAGTTCAAACGTTCCACAATTTATCGATACATCAAATCCTGACGCCATTTTCTTGTATACAAGACGATGTACGACCAACGATGTGAATGTATGTGTTATCGATTCATTACGATTTTCGATAATCAAATCTTAAAAACCTTTATTTAATTAAAAGGTTTAAGAACTTTGGCCAAACATGTATCAATTTACATTACGAATGAACAATAAATTAATGAACGATAGAAACCTGCGCATGACATTTCGCACTAAAACTTCGATAACGCAAAAATACAAATTTTCCATAGACGTATCATTAAATTCTTAACAAATGGGTTCAAACGACAATAACGAATTAACATAGGCGTTACAGGGTAAATGCGCGGGAGATGCCACACATGTAAAATACAACTCAACATTTTTTTTAAATTCCTCACTCTTGGGGGAAACGCCGCAGTGAAGAAGGATAGATTCAGCATGCATTATTTCTTATTTTTCTCCCGTAATTCAGCACTGGAATATAAATTGCATTTGTCTTTGTACATTCTGCAAGACTCGTGAAACTATTCTAAGCATTTGATGCATCAAAGCTAGTCATCTTTTTGTAGTTTTATCATATGACTCAAAGCAATCCACGCAAAAATATTGTTTCCTATTTGTGTCCTTCTGGTAATTTTTTTGTAGTTTCTCCTCGCTTTCATTCCACTTATTTTTACCTTCTTCGCAGAGCACAGTTTTTGGAATTTTTTGACGTGGGGTTATTTTGTTTGGAATTAATTTTTTCTTACCTTTATTGCACCTTGCTTTCTCCTGTTGAACAATGGAATTTTAACTGTATGCAGACACTTCATGTAGCAGTTTGGGAATGTAAATTTAGAATCACAACTGTCAGATTCCTCAATTGGCTTCGATACTGGGTTCTTGAACTCTAATTGATGCTGAAATCATAGCAGTAGGCCTGGTTGTAATGTTTCTTGGAACCGTGTTTGGAACTACTACAGTGTTAGATTCAATGATAGACAAAAAGTGCTTTGGAATTGCATTTGGATTTAGAAGGAATATTCCTGTGGCTTTGAAACCATTAACAGCAATACTTTACAAAGCTGTCCTCAGCCACGCCTTACCAATCAATTCTCCAGATTGGTATCTCGTAAGAGTTCGATTGTCATTGTTCTTCATCCAGATTTGTGCTTCCTGATTAAAATACATTTTAAATTCGTTAAAGTGGTTGTAGAGCTTGGGTACAACATTAGGTAAGTAAAGAATAATGATGTCATTATGGGAAGTATGACCGTCGAGAATCAGCAAACACTTTCCGGAAGGTTTATGAGAAGTCAATTGCTCTTGCAACCACCGTAAAAATAATTCCGGATTTATGAATGAAGATTTTCTATTCATGAAGACCTATGAATCTGCTAAAAGTCCATCAAAAAATTCCATTTTCCTATTACAGTCCTTGAATATTAAGGTTGGTAGAATATATTTACCATCGGGACTACATCGCGGTATAACATGGAAGTTTTCGCCCCATTCTTTTGTAATTAAAACGTAAACATCTTTTGTTCTTTTCTTTGTTGTGACATTTCCTGGTTTAATCAACTTACCTTTAGGCTCTTTAGACTCAGGTTATGTAATTTACCGGACAACATTCTACGCTTTAAAGTTCTTAACGGGACATTATTGCGTCTATGAATTTCCCTTTGAGTGATTTTACCAGCTTGTATTTTTTGAATGACTTTCTCTTCACTTCAACATCCTTTTTTGTTGGGATAGACACCGAATTATATTGCCATGCATGAAAAAAGCTTAGTGACAGTAGTTAAGTCAGTAATTAGTTCAAAACAATACAGAAATTTTGGATATCATAAAAGCAAATACGGTAAAATTAAAATCATGTGCCTCCCTTCTACGCATGCGTATACGCCCTTCTACGTAATTGAATATGCGCAAGCGCAAAAGGGAGACACGTGATTTTAACGTTTACTGTACTTAAACACGATATCCAAAAACCGACTAACGTTTCGATTGTCGTTAAATGCTTTTACTGCTACAAAACTCCCTTCTCTTATCAGGTGGCGAACGATACTGTGAATAGGTACATAATAATTATAAGCTTTGATTAAATACTAAGCGAAGAAATAATACCATAGCAAAAAGATTATAAACGTTGTACCCTTCTGAGGTATGGGTATCCAAATTTTTTAATAATGAGACTTGCCAAAATAAGATGTAAAACAATCGGACAAATTCTTACCGACTAATTGGTCGACTCACATTTCGTAAAGATGTTGTTTTGGGATGCCATTACATTTTAATTTATTGGCTAGAATGTAAAAAAGCCAACGATAAATAGATAATTTTCGAAATTTTTAATTAAGGAAGAAAAAATTTATTGTTTAAATACGTGATTGTAAAAAAATACTTTTAAACATAACATTGAATAGAAAATGGATTCAGTTCCTTTACAAGTTGTTAAACATTAAATTTAATTTTAAGTGGTTGAATAAAGGTAACACGCATATACATTAATAAAAGAAAACTTTAAAAACGGTTTAGGTAAATAAATAAGTACTTACAGTATAATATTCAAACGTAGAAATAAGGGATGTTGTACTTAGCAAACAAAAGAAAAATGCAATTTGGCGTAGTTTGGTCGGTGCGGTGACCTCCTAGATTGCTCAAAGGAATTAAACACTAAACTGCAGCGTCTATATAACAAACTGACTAGTATCAGTTCGCTGATGATGATAGCTTAGCTATTGAAACACGTGCCCGAGTAATGTTTTTTGGTGCAGTTTTTTAGTGTTTTTAAGTTTGCTCGAATATTGCGTCATTGGATTTCTGCGGGTCGAAAAATAAATTGAAAGTTAGACGATACGGAATGTAGTAGATATGACGGTACGACAATAATAACCCACGGTGAAAATAACGATAAATATCCAAGAACTAAGATTCGAGAAAGAAAAGATTAAAGACCCTAAAGTAAAATAACACAATTAAATTAGAAAATATTAACAAAAATAAGCTTACCAGATTAATTTCTGGACCTTTTTAGTGAAGATAATTTGCATCAGAATGCATCACGCTCACCGTGACAATTAGTCACTTTAGGGGTTCACAAACAGTCCTTGCGAGTTGCGCAGCTCGACAAAAATTGAATCCAATACAAGACAGATCTAAATAAATGCCGAAAGTATATACGGGGTGAATTAAAGATAAATATATACAGTTGCCACTATAGAAAAGTACATTAAATCGTTTAATGCAATAAGAAAAATTAATAAAAGATAAAATAAAAGTTACAACGTAGAACGTATTACTTTATAAGTAGATTTGTTGTTGATATCTTTAGCTAACAGGGAGCTTTTGGATATCGTAAAAAGAACGTGTCTCTTTTATGCCATTACGCATGCGCAGAGGAAAGAGGCTCAACGTTACCTTTGGAATTTGTTTTTACAATATCAAAAAACTCCCTGTTAGAGAGATTTTAAGTCAGTTAATTTAGTAACGCAAATTATTATTCCTTATACTGCGCCTGCGCAGTAACATAAAATTAACAAAAAGCAATATCGATAGAGAGATATTATCTTTGTACTGTGGTTGCGCAATAACATAGGATTAACGGAAAACATTAATAATCGATAACGTATTCCCTTAATAAAAAGATTTTACGTCAATTGATTTGGTAACGCTAAATGTTATCCATCATACTGCGGCTGTTCAGTAACATAAAGTTAACGGAAAACAATGATAGAGAGATTTTACCTTTATTTTGCGGCTTCGAGGTAACGTAAGATTAACTAAGAACGTTAATAACCGATAACGTATTACGTTTTACGGTGACATTAGCCGTCGTTGGAAATCGGTTGCTGCTACCCTTTAATTACTAAAGTGAAATGTTTTTTAGAGGCTTTTACTACTTGCGAAATTGCTACTCTTTCTTTGCAATCGCGGTTGCTTGCTCCATAAGTCGTTGAACAGTCGCAGGGTGGTTTTGTAGTGTTGCTAAAGCCTTGTTAAACCGATGTCCTCTTTTACACCACTCTTATTCCTAGGAGTACTTATGGCAGTAATTTTGTTAACGAAATGTCATAGCATTTAATTGTCTCTTTAAACAATGAAATCTTTCAACTAGTTTATTTGAGCTCAGATAAAAGTCTATTGTTCTAATTTTGTAAATGCCGATCACGTTTCTAAGTGATGTAAATAGTGAAGACTTGAATTGTGTTCCCCTAATTGTCGTACCCCAAAACGGTTTGCAATAATTGTGCTAGAAGCACACATTCGTAAGTGCTATATTTTTATGTCGTTGACGTAACCTTCTGTGAGTTAAATGTTATGAGTTTAAAGGTATCACCTTCAATTTGTTGGAGAACTACTCCTATTGCAACACTTGAAATGTCCGCACAGATGCTTAGGGTAGCATTTCTCTAAGGATATGTTAGGATTGTAATTTGTGTTAGGTCTTCTTTCAATTTGTTAAATTACTGCTTTCTCAATCGAGAGTAATAGCCTTTCGCAGCGGTTGGAACCTGTCGTCGGTAGTATTTTACCATGCTCAGGAACTTTTGCAGCCTTTTGGATATTGGAATTCGATAGCAGTGACCTTCTCCATTCAGTGTGTAATGCCTTCGCACAAAATCGTACGTCCAAGAAGTTAATATATTGTCTAAATAGACATACACCAAATCCAGCCCGTGTAGAATTGGGCTGATGAAACGTTGGAATGTGTGTTCACAAAAATTCGTACAAGCTTAATGGGGTACAAACAGCTATCTTAGGTCGGACGTATGGATGTCCAGGGTGACGGTCATGACTGTTATGGCAATGACTGTTTTGAAGTTGCCACAAGTTCTACTTGTAACCGACTTCTTTTATACCATGGGCAGCAGACTCGACCATTGTGCACATAAAGGCTGTAAACTCCGGCATCTCTTTAAATTCCTTGCGGGCAGCTTCATAGTTATCGGCTGCTAATCTTCTTGCTTTGTTGTTGACAGGTGGACCAGATGTGTCGATGTGATGTACAACATTATGCTGTGGTTACCTAAGCTTGTTTGTTGACCTGATTAAGTCAGTGTATTTTCCTACCGGCTTTTGGTATGGTTTCTCTAGGTCGATTACAGCATGCATGTCATTCTCAGTAGTATGTTTGGCTGAACATTGGACGCTGATTTGGGAGTACACCTCACCTATTAGCTATCTCCACTATCAATTTATAATAGCTTAAAAAATCTGCGCCATAGTAGTATCTGTTACGTCTTCTAGCACGAACGTCCATGAGAACGTTCTACGTAAGCCTAAATCTAAATTTACAGTTTTTTCAAGTCATACGCATCCGGCCGGCAGATTGCAACTGGAAACAAGATGTGATAATAGAGGTTTCAGTGCCGAATTTAGCTGAGAGTACCCTTAAATCCGCACCTGATCTACTAGATACTTATTTTTTCTTTTCCAATTACTAATAAAAAATCGGTAGGTAATGTTGATTGTAGTGGCGATACCTACCCTTGCATTTTAGTCAAATTTTTTAAATTATTGTAATCACACGATTTATTGCACTACCACGTTTTCAATCCAAATCTTCTGCGGTACTAGCAGTGTTCACTTGCGTTTGACTTGCCCCGGCTTCTGCATCTGGGTTGTTGTATCTATTCAAGCTGGGACTTCTTCGCCTGCTTAATCGCGTCTCCATGTTATAGATTCTTCTCCTAAATTAGAGGATGGTCTCATTCCTCGTACTAACGTTAGCTGAAGGTGTTCCGGTTACTTTGTTAACTGTCGTTGCGCTAATTGGAGCAATGGCGGATGGCGTTATTTCTATGACTTTATCTGCCACTTCTGTTAGCAGTTCTAACTTCAGCGAGTATTGCTGGATGCTTACAGGCATTTATTGTAGGAATCATTCTTGAGGGATCCTCTTGCTGATCACCTGGGGGTTGCTTATTACGGATCGCCTGTGTCTTAGTAATTGCAAGGATTTGTGGTTATTAAATTCCTGCCTGGCGATTAACTGCTTTAATTTCTGAGTTTCTGTTAACGATGTTCTAGATATTATAGCGTCTTTTAGGTGGGTGTATGGTTCTTTGACGGTCGCGTGAAATTCTTGGTGATGCTAAATTTAATTTGGCTTCTGCCATAGAAACCACCAGTATTCTGGACTTAAACTTGTTGCACGTCTTCCGCCATTTTGATTATGTACACGTGTTGAATGTTAATTGTCTAATTAGCTTATCGTTAAGGTCACCAGTTGTTGGGTCTGTTTACGTAGGGTTAAGAAGACATCTAATTAAACATTAATAACGAAGACGAACAATTATAACTCACAACTAACTCTATTAGATACTATTACTCTGTAATGCGCGCGATGTACTTTTATCAAGTGATCTACGTTTCAATTGCTGGTTTAAAACTTCTACTGTTGGTAGATGGTGCTATCCATTTGAAAATGTTTTTAATCGGAGAAACAGGTAGTTCTAAAATAAAGATTGGTAGATCCCCTTAACTTTTCTGAAAGTTATACTATGTAACACACTCTTTCCAGTCAGATTTACTCTTGATAACGAACGTCTACCTGAACTTTCTCGAACGAATTAAGGCAACAAACAAAATATAAATCTTGGTTTGTAGGTATTTCTAAGCCAACGAGTTCTTACAGAAACAATAATTGACCACGTAGTAAATAAACCAATGGTAGCTCAATTTCAGAACACTAGTGTAATTTTTTGTGACGGTTCCAAGGAGGAAATTGATATTGTAATATACAGCACTGGTTACAAATACAAGTTTCCTTTTCTTAGCGATAGCTGTGGTATAACTGTAGCAGACAGATGGGTTCAACCTTTATACAAGCATGTAGTTAATATTAAACACCCTACTATGGTGTTTATAGGAATCCCGTATTCAACTGCTTCGTTTATTGTTAGCGAATATCAAGTACGTATTCAAAACTCACTAGAAGAAATAACTGCTAACATTTTTTAGGTTCAATTCGTGTTGGGATTTATTAAAGGAGAATTTAACTTGCCATCAAGACAAGAAATGGAAAACGACTTAGAAAATTATGTTGCAAATGTTAAACAAAAACTGGTGGTACGAAAAACGTACATAAGTTACATTTTTCACAAACAGAATATTTGTCGGATTTAGTTCAGATGGCAAATTTAAAACCACTTTCTCAAGATTTAATTGATGAATTTGAGTACATACTTTTAAATGTAAATTCTATATTAAAAAACAAACGTCGTCGTTTAATCTAATTATATTTTTAAATGTTTTAAATCTTTTAAAATTGATTTCTGAAATACATTCCATTACATTTCTTCTTCTTAACTGTAGGGTGTATTGTTAGACTCTAAATTAATTTTTAGTAATCATATTAATAATATTGTTAGAATTGCGTTAGGTTTTGTTATAAGGGAAGGTAGAAATTTTAAATAAATTCTATTATTAAAGAGGCTCTTTTGTGGGTTAGTTGAGTCTCAGTTAGAGTATGCGTCTGTAGTTTGGCACTCGTATTATAAAAGCTACAAATTAACATTTAAAACGCAATGCTTAAAATTACTGATAGAATAATAATTAAACAGGTTACAATAAATACAAAATAGGGCCACAGGGTAAGACTAAAACGGGCCACAAAAAAGAAATACATAATGTTGCGTCCGCTTATTTTCGATGAACAAAAGTTCATCTTATGAATTCACAAAGTCTGTCTGTCTGTCTGTCTGTCTGTCTGTCTGTCTGGATGTCCGTAGCTTTTTTCCTGTTGACATTTTTGAAAATTTTCTTTCGGATTCCTATAGAACATCAAAATCTAAGACATTTTTGCTTCGATCATTTTTTGTCTATCTCATCGGCAAAGTGGTCAAATCGGCTCCCAGTCAAATTTTTCGAACAAATTTTTTTTTCCAAATTTGCTTTAGAAATAAGCAGTTCTTTTGTTCATCCCGGCAATGCAAGCTTGCGCATTCCCAACTGGTTATTTATTAATTTACTTTCTCGCAAACAGAGGGAATACCATTTTACTTTTCGGTTTTTAAACTTATCGACGTTCAAGGTTCATAAGAATGATAATTTTATTTTTGACTTTTGGAAAAAGAACAGAGACATATTGCATTCTTATTTAAATTATTTAATTTTATTACAATTTAATAGTTTAAATATTCAGTGGGTGCGTTCTTGAAGTGTTTCCTTTTCCTTCAAACCATCCTTCTTTTCCACCCTTCAAGAAACATTCGCCGAGATTGCTGAATTTGGTAAGTTATTATTTTTTATTTTTTCCATTAGTATTTATTTGAAATTCCAGCAGCGGAAAAATTAAATGGTCCTTCGAGCCGGATTTTGTTGGGTTTTTGGTTGCTTAATGAGAAAATATTGTGATTGGATAAATTATTTTGATTATTAGAATTTCGATTTAAAAATTATTTGTAAAGACGGGGCATTATGTTTATGTATGTGCGTTACTTTGACGGTAGTCTTTCTGTTTGGCAAGAGGGATTCCGTAATTTTGTTTTTCGTTTGCAAAGTATACATACTTATAAATTTATTGTTCCCGTAAATAACACCTGAACACCTGTTACTCGTTGATTAGCGAAAATTCTTTCCGTGTTTGTTTGATTTATCTGTAAATATTTTGTTTTTGGCTAAAGATCTTCGTGTAGTTGACCTTAAATCAAGTTTTTCAAGCGGTATGGTTTCAACGGGGGAAAGTAAACAAAAGGTTAAATTGCCGAAATTAACGTTGCCTATTTTTTCTGGTAATATTAAGGACTGGGAATGTTTCAAAAGTCTCATTCATGACAACGCAGACTTGAGCGATGTCGATAAAATAGACTACTTAATTGGGCAACTTTCGGAAAAGTGTTTGTTCGGGTTTACCGCCAACGGAAGCTAATTATCATATTATCTGAAATGCTTTGGTAGAAAAATATCAAAACAATCGTCTCCTGACAACTTCTTATCTCGAACAAGTTTTGGATTTGAAATCGGCGTAAACGGCTTCGGCAAACGGTTTAAATAATATTTTAGAAAAGGGCGATGCCGCTATTAGTGCTTTAAAAATTTTGAAAATTAGTGATCTAGCAGATTTCATTTTTGCTTATTTGTTGTGGAGTAAGCTCGACCCCGAAACACGAAATTTATTTGAAAATACTCGCAGAACTTCTGACATATTCACTTATAAGGAAGTTATAGACTTTATAAAGGAACAATCTCAAATATACGCCATATCTTCTATTTCAAACAAATCAAATAAGCCCAACACTTCATTGAATAGTGTTAAACAGAAATCTCATGCGTTTTTTGTATCAAAGGAAAAGGAGGTGAATGAATGCGTAGCTTGTAAAGGAAAGCCGCATTCTCTGGGAGTGTGCGATACTTTTCTGACAAAATCTCCATCAGATAGGTACAAATTTATTAAAGATAAAAACTTGTGTATAAATTGTTTTGGACAACACAAGGTTTATTTTTGCAAAAGTGTTGTTTTGTGCAAGGTGTGTAGATATAAACATCACACGCTGTTACATTTTGTTAAACCTCGGACGGATTTGACAGATGAAGCAGACAAGAGTAAAATTGATACTATCAAGGATGATCCTGATAATTCAACATTTTCCGTGTTAGCCCCCAAGGATCAAACACTTCAACATTTTGCTCAACGTTATCTTCTTTGTCGTTTGGACCGACAGTTCTTTTGTCTACAGCAATAAAATGGTGAATGTTGTCAAGGTAGATTTTTATTGGATTCAGGAAGTCAAGTTCATTTCTTAACTCAATCCTTTGCTAAAAAACTTGGCGTAGATATTTTTAGATGCGATTCGTCTGTCAAAGGTATTGGCATGAACAATGGTTTGATACAAAGACAGGCATCAGCTGTTATTTTGTCTGGATGTGATGCAAATGTTTCGTTTTTGATTGATGTTGTATTAATAGAGAAAATAACAGATAGGTTACCTAATTATAGGGTTCATACTGAATCTTTAAAATATTTATTTGAATTGCTATTAGCTGATGACACCTCTGATCGCCCTGGTCCAATTGACGGAATAATCGGTGCAGAATTATTTCCTGATTTATTAGAGTCCGAGAAGGTGACAGGATCTATTCATTCTCCAATCGCAGTGCAAACTAAGTTAGGTTATGTTGTTATGGGTTCCGCTCCGACAATACACGGCCAAACAAAAGATATCCGATCATTTTGTGTAACCGTTGAACCACGTTTAGAGACTCTAATTTCAAAATTTTGGGAGGTAGAAGAAATTACTTCTAAACAATTGGCTAGTTCCGAGGACGGAGAATGTAAAAAAATCTACGTATTGAGGAATTATTTGCTTTTTCAGATTCAACTTTCACTTTAAGTTGGATTGGTTCTTCTCCTCATAGATGGCAAACTTTCGCAGGGAATAGAGTCGCTCATATACATGAGTTGGTTCTATCAGAAAAATGGTATCACATAAGTGGTTGTGACAATGTGACCGATGGTTTATCACGTGGCATGAAATCTTCTCTTCTCTTAAAATGTGAAGATTGGAAAGGTAGCCCAAATTGAATGAAATTGAATCCCTCCCAATGGCCAATTCGTTCAATTTCAGAGCCCGATGAACAATTACCGGAACAAAAATTCGTTTCGTTAGTAACCACCAAATTAGATGCCCATCCTTTATATTCTCTAATTCTACGCAGATCTAGAAATCCATGAGCTTCTTTTGATTAATGTAGTGCAAAGACACTATTTTCACTCAGAAATATCATTACTAGAAAAAAATCGATTATGTTACCCCCAGTTTTGCTCATTAACGCCATTTTTATTAGATGGTCTCCTTAGAGTGGGAGGAAGACTTGACAACTCAAATTTAGAATTTGATCGTCAACATCCTTTTCTGCTACCTAACGATGACCATTTTCCTCATTTATTAATTGACGAATGTCATAGGAAAAATTTGCATACTGGACCACATCTGACTTTATCTATTTTGAGACAGAAATATTGGATTATAGGTGGTCGTAATGCTGTTTGTTATCGTCTGCAAAAATGTAACCACTGTTTTAGGATGAATCCAAAATCGACGTTTCCAAAAATGGCCGATCTTCCTGCAGTGCGAGATACAGAGGCTAAACTGTTTTTACATTGTGGTGTGGATTATGCAGGACCTTTTTTTATCACGATGAGAAGGGGTAGCGGTGTTAAGTCCCAAATGGCTTATTTATGTTTATTTATCTGTTTAGTCAGTAAAGCGCTCCACCTAGAGTTACTTTCCTCTTTATCAACTGACGTGTTCTTGGCTGCTTTCAAGCGTTTTTAGCTTGACGTGGCGCTTGCTCAATTATGTATTCAGATTGCGGTACTACATTTATAGGCGCAAAAAATTGTTTAAATGATTTGTATCAATTAGTTAATTTGGAGAATTACCATAGTGCTTTGCGGCAGGAATTCCTTTCACAAAAAATTGTTTGGAAGTTTCAACCTCCATTGAGTCCACATTTCTCTGGCGTATGGGAATCTCAAGTAAAGGTTGTTAAAACTCACCTATATAAAGTTATAGGCTTACAGATCCTAACCTACAAGGAAATTATTACAGTCTTAAGTCAAATAGAAGCTCTATTAAATAGTAGGCCTCTGAGCTGGCTTAGTACTGACCCGTCGGACCCTTTGCCGTTGACTCTGGTGCATTTTTTTACTCTTCCCGCCTAAGTTCTTTGCCTGCACCCGACGAATTAGATACTCCTCCAAAATTGCTTGATCGAAAACAATTATTAGATCATATGGTTCAAACATTTTGGCAAAGGTGGCGTATTGAGTTGAGTTGCAACAGAAGCAAAAGTGAAACGTACCAAGTTCACCCATAAAGGTGAACACATTGGTCATTATAAAAGAAGACCATGTGCCTCCTCTTAAGTGGCCAACGAAAATAATTGAAAAGATTATTCCTGGTATAGATGAGATTATAAGAGTGGCTATCGTGCGTACTAAATCGGGTACTCAAGACCTGTAGTGTGTTTATGCCCATTACCTTTACAGTAGTGCTTTGCTCTCTTTTCTTTAGTTAATTTAATTTTGTATAAATAATTTTTTGAAACAGTTGTTCAGGTCGGCGGGTATGTTGCGTCCGCTTATTTTTATTTATTAATTCACCTTCTCGCAAACAGAGGGAATACCATTTTACTTTTTGGTTTTTGAACTTATCAACGTTCAAGGTTCATAAGAATGATAATTTTATTTTTGATTTTTGGAAAAAGAACAGAGACATATTGCATTCTTTTGGTAAAAAACGCGTTGTTTGTCCAATTATAAATCTTGTCTGATTAAGCAAATTATTTAATTTTATTATAATTTAATAGTTTAAATATTCAGTGGGTGCGTTCTTGAAGTGTTTCCTTTTCCTTCAAACCATCCTTCTTTTCCACCCTTCAAGAAATATTCGCCGAGATTGCTGAATTTGGTAAGTTATTATTTTTTATTTTTTCCATTAGTATAGCGGAAACACATAATAATAAAAAAAAAAACTAGACGAAAAGATACAGATCTCTAATCACTCAGTTATTTTCATTAAGTAAAATATTTCTTATATAATTTTTAAATTTATTTAATGAATTAGAAAATATGATCCAGAACAAAGGAAAGGAACACGTGTCCGAGTAAAGTTTTTGGTGCAGTTTTTTATGATCCAGAAATTAAGATGAAGTTTTTGTATGTTTCTGTATTGGCTTTATTAATTTTAAAAATGTCGAAAGAACTAGTTGCTGGTGTTCTAGGGACATGATAATTGATTTCACTTAGAAGTTCAGGGCAATCAATTTTATTGTTAACTAATTTAAATATAAATAGTAGCACACCAATCTGCCTACGCACAGCGAGACTATCAGTGCAGACAGTTTCCTAAGCTCAGCAGTCGGATAATTAAAAGGACAGGAAAAAACATTACTTTTATAACAATAATATCGCAAAATATTATTTTGCACAACTTCTAATTTAGAAATATCCTTTTTTTATAAGCCAGCCAAATACTTGAGCAATACTCAAGCCTACTTCTAATTAGGGTTATATACAGTATTCGGATTAGAAAAGTCCCTAGTACATGTTTTAATAAAACCAGCTAATTTGTATGATTTTTTAATAATTGCATCAATGTGTTCTGAAAAACAAAAAAAAGGGTAAAAATTACTCCTAGATCTTTAACACTTATCATTATTTAAGTAATTTTTATTTATATGATAATTAGGTAGGTGTGAGGATTTTTGTCTAGAGATTGACATTGCTACACCTTTCTTCACATTGAGAAGCAATTGCACCATTCATTTAATTTGTTTAAATCATCTTGTAATGCATTAACACCTTCATTGGATTGAATCACTCTATATATTTTAAGGTCGTCAGCATACATCAGGCAAGGCGAATCAAATATATTAGACAAATCATTTGAAAAAATGACGTAAAAAATTGGTCCCAATGTAGAACCTTGCTAAATACCTGATAAAGCAGTTATACATTTGGAATCATGATTTAGAAAGCGAACACTAAAGGTGCGATTTTGAACATAAGAACAAAATAAAGACAAAGTTCATTTATCCGCACCTAATTTAAATAATTTGCCTAAAAGTATGTATATCATGATCCACCACGTCAAAGGCCTTTGAAAAATCTGTATATATAACATCCAACCTGCCACCCATATCCAACGTTTTGTGTAGGTACATGATTAGAAAAAACTAAGAGATTAGTCTCAGTACTTCTATTTGGAAGAAAACCATGTTGAAGTGAGCTTAGTACATTTTTAACAATACTCAATAATAACTTACATATTATATTTTCAAAAACTTTTGCCGGGCTATTTAGAATAGATGCAGGTCGATAATTTGTTATATTTGATTCGTCCATAGATTTATATACAGGAACAATTTTTGCAGCTTTCCAGCGACTTGGGATGGGATATGGTGTTAAAAAGAAACAGTATCTTAATTAGGCACTACAGCTATTGTTTTGTATGAATTATCTAAGGTTTAGGTTTAGATTTAGACCCTTATATTTTAATATTTTAGTTTATGTTTAAATTTTCAGCTTACCTAGTGTAGTTTTTAAGTTTTTCAGTTCGTGTAGTTAGTTGATTTCTTTACACTGTCGTCAGTATTCATTATAATTAATTTAGATGTTTGTCACTTTTATTGTGAATAAGAGTCATTTTTGAACTTCTTTATTTTAATTAGGATAGATATATTCTGTAATAAACTTTGCGTTTACCATCATGGGCAAACAAATAGTTATTTTTTGCTATTTCGTAATTTTTATAACCCCACGTGCAAAAACAATATGTTACAGTTGGTTGCCAAGACAAATTTAATTAAGATGCGGCAGATAAAAAAAACCTCTGAGACAAGAATGCCACCTAATAACTTCTAATAATTATTAATTAATTAATCTATTAATTATTAATAATATTGATCATATTTACAACACGCTGACACTGCTGTACTGTCGATGTAGCTTCCTAAAACCACACTGATTCCTCGAGATATTGTTTTCTAATAAATAAGTTTCATTTAATCTTTTAAAAAGTAGCTTTCAAGTAGTTTTGAGATATGGACAATGAACTTATTGGGCGATACAAAATGATTTCTTCCAGCGGTTTTCCTGGTTTTAATAGGAAAATTATCTGCCCGAATTTTATAGGTGATGGTCAGTATTTAGTAAGTAGTATAGCACTATACATAATTCTTGAGAAGATTAGACCGAGCTAGGTAATTGTGCAAGTTATTAATCCCCTGTTATTAAATCACACCCAGAAGCTTTGTTCTTATTTATCTTACGAATTTCTGTGGAAATCTCCGTGGTTGTAAAGTGTTTAATAGGCAGTGATAGTTGTCAGTGCTACAACATCTGGAACATTGGAGTGGGGAGTAAAAACTTACTCTAAGTGTTGAGCAAACAGGCCAGCCTTTTATTGGTCCGTTCTAGCCCATTCATTATCTGGTTTCCTAAGTGGGGGATTGAACGCTCGCGATCTCTTATATGGTTTGACAATTTTCCAAATACTACAGCGTGGTTAAATAGTGACCGAGTGTTTCATTTTTTAACGTTTTGATTTTTGTTTTTATTCTATTTGCTAGCCTATTGCATACTATTTTATTATCTAGATTGCGAATTCTATGCCATTTCTTTCTTGCTCTGCTTTTTTGAGGTACTAGGATAAGTATTTTGTTAGAAACATTTACGTCTTGTCGTATCTCTTTAGTTATCACAGGTGTAGAGTTCCATGCCGCATTTTGGATAGTAATGATAAAATGAACTGTTGCTTCCTAAAAACACAGTGTGTCCCATTTAAATTAAGCAAGTTTTTGAGGTCGAAAGAAATATTGGCATGAGAATTTTCAACGCCATGTACACTCATGAAATTTAAAACTTGGATACCACAATTTCTGTAAACAAAAGTTTGCACATTGTGAAGCGGGCTTAAGGGTATCATTTACAATTCTAACAGCAGGTAGTCTCAGCAGGGGTTATCTTATAGAAGGACTGTAGAATGAATCATTACACTAAGCACGTTTTAGAAAATAGGTAATTTACGTTGCTTACTTAATTTTTTTCTTTAAAGAATATATTTGAAGGTATCGCTAATTAAACACCATAGCTCGATTAATTATCGAATCAAAATTTTGTTTAGGAAATGTTTACAAAATAAAATTAGAAATAATTTTGATTTAAAAAACGTCTACAAGCAATAACTTTTAAATTAAATCAAAAACTAAACATGGTTATTTGGGTTGACTGATTATTACTTATTTTTAAATAAATCTAACCTACTAATTATTGTAAGTTATTAAAAAATCATTAAACTCTCTATTCATAATATTTAGTCCTTACAAAATGTATATTTTATGACGTTTCATTTTTTTCTGTAGTTAATATAAAAAGTGAAAATAAAAACTAAGGCAATTCTTATTGTCAACGTATATATTTAGTTTTTGACAAGAATTTATTACATAATTATAATTAAGATACCAAGTTATAGTTTAAAATTAAATGAAAACTTTTTTTTTAAATAAAGGTATTACTATATAAATAAATATAAGAAATCAATAATGGGTGTGACCTCCATTATTATTGATACATTCTTGGAGGCGTCTGCTCATTGACGCTATCAAGGTATCAATATAATTAATATTAATCGTTTCCCATGCGGTATCAATGGCTGCAATTAGTGCATTACGGTTTACTGGTATAAAATTTGGCCCTTGTTGTCTTCGGATAACAGCAAGTATTCGAGCCCAAACATTTTCGATAATGTTAAAATCTGGGCTTTTTGCTGGCCAGGGTAACAGCTCCAAGTTATTTGTTTGTATCCAGTTGCGCACAACCTGCGAAGTATAGGGTCATCATATCCCGATAGTTAATTATCGAATGTTCCAAGAAAATATGTGTAAATAGTAAATGGAATCTACTAACGTAACGTTAAGTCGTTAATTATAGTTACATAACTCTCCTTTCATAAGATATAGTTCATATTAATATGCTTATTGTAAAGCTTCGTACACACCTGAACAACAAACCGAGGAACAAACAGAACAACGAACCGAACGGCAATCGGAACATTAATTTGGACGGTGCTACGTACGAATTTTAGAACAGATTCGCAAGTCCTGATTGTTCCACGAACGGTTTGCGGCGTTCCCGCAACTTGTCGGTTTTTTCTCCGACATCAAAGAAAATGCGCGCGAATGCGTTTGCAGGTTTGGACGAATCTAAACAAAACGGCGAACAAACTTATGCGGGAGAATTAAATTATTTATTTTTGTCCTCCCTTTTGTGGGTTTGTTGTGTTTTAGGTAATATTATGGAGTTGACAGAAGAAAAATGTTTTAAATTAATCAGTGTTTAAGAATGCAAGAAAAAATGATGTCCCTATTAGCATCATTTGGGCGGGAAATTTCCAAAAAAAAAAAAAGCGAAGTAAATTATAATTTTTTACTCTTCTTTGTGCGTAAAATTTGGTTGGCACTATCTTCTTGTTTTCCGCAATTTCTCTTCTCAATAATAAATATATATGAACTGAAAACTACTGAAAATAATTATGGGAACAGCACAAACGTTCCGTTTGTTGTTCGGATTGTGGAAATCATAAAAGATCGTTTGTCGTTCTGTTTGACTTTCGGTTCGTTGTTATGTTTGTTGCTCGGTTTGTTGTTCAGGTGTGTACGAAGCTTTACAACTTAAGCAACAATTTTTTGGCGAATAAAGATTAGTTTGTGATGTAATATTAGAAACACAAATTTATATCATATCAAATTTATGACAACTTAAAAACCAAGAACGTGTATGTTATTGCTAAGAAATTATTAAGGAAAAGCGCAATTGCAGTGTAAATATTTATAATTAGATATTTTCGAAAGTTTATAAGTCCTCTATTGTAATCTTAATACTTAAAAGAAAATCCTGTCCATTAGCATTATAAGGAAATGGCTTTTACTTTATGAATAAGTTTCAATAACAATAGAATATCCTTGCTTGTTTAATTTACTTCCTTTGAGTCATATTGCTCTAAGGGTTGTTACATTGGTCATTAGAAGTATGTAATAAATAAACAATTACCTACTGTTTGAGAAGGGGTAGTGTGAACCAATAAATAAAGTAAGAAATGTAAATTCCATTTTAGTTTAAAATTTCAAGTGTTGTGAAAATGCCACCTCATCTCGGTGCTGATTTGAAAGCGCGGATTGTTTCGGAATTAGCGGCGGGCCGTAGCGTGCGTGAAATTTCACGTATGTTAGATATACCAAAAAGCACCGTAGGGCATTACCGAGTAAAATGGAATCTTGAACACACTTTGGAAAGAGCCATCGGAAGTGGTAGACCTAAAGTATCTACACGTGCTCAAGATCTCGAGTTGTTTCATTACGTAACAGAACAACCATTTGCTACATACTCCAGGGCTATAGCAGATACACATTTTCCCGGATGCCGTATAACTGCACAAAAAGATTAAAGGAGATGGGAATAAAGAAGTATAATGCTGCTGCGAAAGAAGTTCTCAGTGACGAAAATATGAGACGTCGTCTGGAATTTGCAAGGCGATATGTGAACGAACCTTTGGAATTTTGGAATCGAGTGATTTTTAGCGACGAAAAACGTTCAATAGCCGCAACGATGGACCACTAAAAGTTTTTAGAATGGAAGGAACTCGTTACGAAAATAATCACATATGTCCTAAAAACGAAGTGGTTATTTTTCTGTGAATGTGGGGTTGGGTTAGCGCGGGGTCCAGGAGTTTGTTGGGCTATCGATGGACGTCTTGATTCTGCTGCGTATTTAGATATTTTGGAAACTATTATGAAACCTTCAGTCGAAGTGTTTTATCCAGACGAAGATTATATTTTCCAACAAGTAAGTATTCTTATTTCACTATACTTTCTCCAAAAAATAGTTCGGGATCTGTTGAATTAACATTTTTATAATGTATTTTTGTTGTTAAAGGACAACGCCCCTATTCATACTTCGCGGGTTGTGCGCAATTGGATACGAGAAAATAACTTGAGCTGTTACCCTGGCCAGCAAAAGCCCAGATTTTAACATTATCGAAAATGTTTGGGCTCGAATACTTGCTGTTATCCGAAGACAACAAGG
This sequence comes from Abscondita cerata, assembly GCA_030710515.1. Taxonomy (NCBI): domain Eukaryota; kingdom Metazoa; phylum Arthropoda; class Insecta; order Coleoptera; family Lampyridae; genus Abscondita; species Abscondita cerata. Next base: position 174,947 of record JALBCR010000414.1, read on the forward strand.
GCCAAATTTTATACCAGTAAGCACTAATTGCAGCCATTGATACCGCATGGGAAACGATTAATATTAATTATATTGATACCTTGATAGCGTCAATGAGCAGACGCCTCCAAGAATGTATCAATAATAATGGAGGTCACACCCATTATTGATTTCTTATATTTATTTATATAGTAATACCTTTATTTAAAAAAAGTTTTCATTTAATTTTAAACTATAACTTGGTATCTTAATTATAATTATGTAATAAATTCTTGTCAAAAAACTAAATATATACGTTGACAATAAGAATTGCCTTAGTTTTTATTTTCACCTTTTATATTAACTACAGAAAAATGAAACGTCATAAAATATACATTTTGTAAGGACTAAATATTATGAATAGAGAGTTTAATGATTTTTTTTAATAACTTATTTAAAAATAAGTAATAATCAGTCAACCCAAATAACCATGTTTAGTTTTTTGATTTAATTTAAAAGTTATTGCTTGTAGACGTTTTTAAATCAAAATTATTTCTAATTTTATTTTGTAAACATTTCCTAAACAAAATTTTGATTCGATAATTAATCGAGCTATGGTGTTTAATTAGCGATACCTTCAAATATATTCTTTAAAGAAAAAAATTAAGTAAGCAACGTAAATTACCTATTTTCTAAAACGTGCTTAGTGTAATGATTCATTCTACAGTCCTTCTATAAGATAACCCCTGCTGAGACTACCTGCTGTTAGAATTGTAAATGGTAGTGAGTTTGTGTCTAGGTGGACAATAAACAGCCGATATAGTTTGTTACACCACGAAATTTGAAAACCCAGATTTGTGGCAAACGAATTTGCTGGTTAGCTAGCGGAATGGAGCGGGTTAGAAATTTTTGTCTTTCACTCACTCACCTTTCGAGGGCCAAAAGTTCATTTTTTAAATCACGATCGGTACTGCCAGGCGCCACCCTAATCTTTTCTTTGTTTAGTCAAATGCTCACCCAAGACAATGGAGAAAACCGCCACTGAAGAAACGAAAAGTACTTACTGTAACTGTCTTCTTTCTTCTAATCCCAAAATGCGAAAGTTGACCCATTTATTTCCACGTCATCCACCGGGAACCATAAGTTTTAATCCGAAGTCTCGTTTAACATGCTTATAACCCACATGCTTCTTAATTAAATGTCAGACGGCACCAGAGATTGCTTATTATCCGCAAAGCGGTTACCTTGATTTCAACATAAAATCAACCGATATTCTCTTTTCGGTCACAAACGAAAGGTTCTTTTTGTGGATACACATTCAACGTAATTTTTCACACGCACCTGCAAAATGTTTCCGTATAACTTGCATTAAGCGGCGTTTAACGACACTGAGGCGGTTGTTTTAATTTTATTTAAACAACATAAATCCGCACCATTTGGTTACAGGTCGCCCGACGAGAGTCCGCTTAAGAACTAACTAAAAAACTAACATTCGTTAAGGAAGCATCACCCCTCTCACTGGTTTCTTTCCACACCACCAATGTTACAAAAATGTACTGCGTTACGAATTTCTTAGAATTAACAAACGAAACCGCTTACCTAGATATTTTAACGGTAGGCGCAAAGCCGTGTGTTATTTCTCTTTTAAACAAACATGTCTTAATTTAACTGATAACACCGGCTACATCGACCGTAATTCGTAGAACCAACAACAAGGACACCATTGTTCCAGCACACCAAACGCAAAACGCGAAGTACAATTCCAAGAAATCGACTGGTGAGAACTATGAAATCGGCATTTTCCACAACAACCTAATTGCTCAAACGTGACGATAACATCCTTTATAGATCTGAATTAAGAAAAATATCAAATAACTGAAAACAATATTCCAACAAATTTGACCCTGAACACACGTGTAACTCAATGCAAATGAAATTTGTTATAACTATAGTCCTATTCAATTCAAAAGAACATAACCGGACCAAAATAATCTGCGCTTACAAAAAAAAACAATTTTTCACCAAAAAGAGGTGACAAGTTAGTGGGTTCGACAATTTACAAACTTGTATTACAGTAGCTTATAAAATAGGTTCTTTGTAGTGTAATAATCCACTTTACTTATCTTTCTTTTTTTAGTTACTAATTTCTGCTTTACTAATGAATCTCTTTTTCATACTACAATAGAATTTTGTTTTTTCTGTTGTTTTTTTCTTATTTTCCTCCTTCTTCTACGGCCATTCCTAGATACTTTATGCTTTTTACTTGCTCTACTATTTGGTTATTTAGTATTATGTTTATTTTTCGTTTCTTGATATTTTTAATTTTACTTCGATTTTACTTGTATTTACTTCATTCCTTGTTTGTTTATTTCTACACTAAATTGCAAATTTCTTTCCGTATCTGCCAAAATTGCAATATCGTCGGCAAATATGCATTCACTGGACAAGTGTTTCAATAGCTAAGCTATCATCATCAGCGAACCGATACTAACAATAAAAACAATAGGAAGCTTATATATACTATCTGTGTATCACGCATTGTTACACCTCATTGATTCTTATATAACTTTGAATAATTCCAAAAATCCTAATAGACCGTGATAATCCTAATTCATTACCAAACTTCTGTTTTTAAAAATTTCCAAACTTTCATAAGAATCAAGTTCGTTTTTATTATCTATCCTCTTAATTAATTTAATGTCGCCTACTCTATGGCCATTCTATCTGTGCGATGATATTTGACATGAGCTACGTGCTTTAAAACGAGTTTTAATAGGTCTCTTGGTTTGCCCTATATATACTTGGTTACAGTCTTTACAATTAATTTTATATATTCCCGATTTATCACACATTTCTATTGGGTCTTTCGGATTGCCTAAAAAATTTTGCAAGTTGTTACTACTAGAGGTTACTGTTTTATAATCAAATTTTGAAAATATTTTTTGAAGACCTTTTGTGTATGTGGGATATTTTGGTAATTTGATATATTTCTTATCTATTTTGCTACTAATAGTTCCTAACGTTGTAATATTTTGTAACGGTTAAATAGATCATTTTCCTACAAAACATTGGGTTTTGGTTTTATAGTTCACTCGCCGAAGTTAGGCAACTTACGATACACCTGAGGTTTTGCCGCCTTTTCGAAATCGGCAAATACGCCGGAAAGGCTCCGAAAGGCATTGTGGGAATTTATTAGAACGAACGTTTTGTAGCTTATCGGTCCGTTAAAAAATTCTATTTACTCTACCGCAAGCAGCCATGTTGCATTGCTAAACGAAAAGAACCTCGTGTGGAGTTTCTATTAATTTCTGTCCGTAAGAACTAGGGTTTCTGATGAAATAATGTGTGCATCTCCACCATCCGAACCGGGGACGCATTTCAGACGTCTTTTATAAAACTCGTTCTATTCTAGAGGTATATATAAGAAATTAGATTGATGCTCCCCCAAAAGGGCATACTTACAGGTAAAACTTTTCTTACAGAAGTTTTTTTCTCCTCCTCCTTCGTTTAATCTTCTTGCTGCTAGTTCTCGTGTGCTTGGAAACGTTCCACTTTGCTACAAAATACGGGCACACCTGGTTAACTTCCTTGGGTTACACACGACAAGCTAAGTACGAAGGCCGAAAAGAGCTGATCATCGCTCCAACATCTAAAAGGGGTGCGGAAAAGTAGCCACCTACGCACGACCTTTTGTGGGAACCATCTCCTTCGCGGGAGTCTTGCACCACCTCCAGAGCGTCTTTGCCATCGAACCGGTCGTACAAATTTTGTTAGTCCTTCCTTCTCGTGTTGTCGTCACCACCCCAAGTGAGGGACGTTAAATCAGCGACAGGTCTCGCGTTTTATCCTAAAATTTAAGCACGTAGTGATCGCCTTCAGAGACAATGCTGTCACCTTCTTGTACCGGATAAATATACTGATTAAGCACCCTCGGGATTTGTTAATGCGTCAAATCATTACATGACCTAGTAATCGTGTGTAGTAAATAATCCATGCTCTTCGGGACGTGTAAGGGGAAATTGTTTATTGCTATTAAAATAACCCTCTTAAAAGGGGAAGTCGTTTCGGAACCACAGAGTGCACTTCGTAGCCCACTGAAACCTTGCTAAATAACTACTGGCAGAGACGACTTTAGGGCAATGCCAACAATGCCTTGCATTGGGCCTCTGATTTTAGGGGCCTCCGATTCTTTTCGAAGAGCTTGCAAATTTCAGTCTGCAGACTTCGTGCGACCAAAAATAATCTGCATGCATGTCATTTTAGTAGGCCCCCTAATCCTTCGAAGCACCGTGACGTCACCTGACTCACGTATTCATCCGCCGCACTGCATATTAGCACTCGCTACTAAAACGTTCTCAGAACGAAGTGAACGAATTGAAGGCCTAGTGTTTCAATCAACTTTAAGGAGAAAATTACGATTTTGAGTTGGAAATCCATTTCATCGTCTCTCTTATTCGTCTAACAAACGTAAGTATAATTAATTGTGGTTACATTTACAGATTAAATACGGGTGCACGGTAGATTTAATTTCTAGTTGGTATTTTGTCATCATGCATGCATTTTAAAATGTATTGTCGTCTCACTATTTGTTCATGTTATTGTGCAGCTTAGTGTGTGGCATGACATTCTTTTCCGCGTGAATCTTGTGAGCAAGAAATTACAAGCATTTCACATGGACGTGATTGAAGCCGAAAATTCGTTGAAGAATTTAGTTAATTACTTCGAGAAATTTCGTAACTCTGGTCTAGTAGGAAGTCTTCTGTTTGCTAGAGACGTAGCATCAGCAATGGAAATAGAGCCAAAGCTTGAACTTGAAAATTTTCAGCGCCCAAGGAAAAAGAAACGACTATTCTCTCATGAGTCTACTGATGAACCCATTGTGGACCCAGAAGTGAAATTTCGACAATTTCGTGGTGCTCACTTCGCTCAGAAGAAGATTTGAGCAGTTACATGCCCATTGTGAAATATTTGGATTCCTGTATAATCTTCGTGAGTCAAGTGAAAACAAATTGGAACTGATTAAAACATGCAAAGATTTGGAACTGGCATTGTCTGATGGCTCTGACAAGGATGTGAATGCTACCGAACTCTCAGACGAAATTATTCTTATTTCAAGTTTGCTGATTGAGAAGGCAACACCGATGGAAATTATTTTGTATATTATTAAGAATGAATATCAGGATTCGTTTCCCAATCTTCTAATTTCACTGCGAATTTTATTAACAATTCCTGTTACTGTTGCTTCCGCAGAGCGTAGTTTCTCCCGCCTCAAGCTAATTAAAACATATTTGCGATCAAAAATGTCTCAAGACCGCCTTTCTAACCTGGCCATGCTTTCAATTGATAGTGACACTGTACAAAATATAGATGTAACCAGTCTGATTCAGGTGTTTGCAGACCAGAAGGCTCGAAAAGTCGTTTTTAAGTAACTACTTTGAATGTATAGCTAAAATTAAATAAACCAATATGTTGTTTGTTCTTTAAATTATCGAGGGCCACAAATTAATTTTTGCATTGGGCCTCTGAACTCCAAAAGTCGCCTCTGACTACTGGCACTTGCCTTCTTTTTTTAAGAAATCACCGTACTTACATGAGCCCTCGGTTTGCGTTTTAATTACACGCAAATTTGTAATTTGCAATCAATGTCACAACAATCTCCATTTTTATAAAGCATTGGCGTGCGGTCAGTGCAGTTACATGTTAATTTGCAAACTAAGCAGTGGCGGCGTGAATTCTTTTTTAGCTTAACTAATTTGCATATTTGTGTTTTTACGTACGTATTGATTGTTGCTATGTGTTGAGGTACTCCAATTGAGTACACAATTAAGTCTTGTGGTTGTAAATACTTGTTTTATTACTAACTAAATATACGTATTTTCTGTATTGAGGGTTTCCTTTGCTTTCAGCGTGAACTCAAACCGGATTTTGAACAGAGTAGATCAGTACTTTTCAGCTAACTGCTAACGACTAGTTGCGAGTTAATACTCTCTATAGTTAAAATTAGAACTTGGCGCCCAAACAAAAAATTTTCTAGTACGATAAGAACCCAACGTGTAACGGTTCAGCCCACAACCCAAACTCTCCGACTACTGGGTATTTCTATAACTGCTGATTCGTACTTTAGTATCTGTTCAATCTTCCTACCCTAGTACACCACAACCCTAGTAATCCGGTAACAGTTTCTTATATTTAACTTATGTTTATGTTTTCTAATTATGTTTGTGACAATTGATTCTTGAAACCCATTGTATGATGCGATCTGCTTAATATTTGGCAGTTCTTTATCAAAGTTTTGTTTTGACAGTGGGAAATGTAATAATCTGTGCAAGATGCAAGTTTATTTTGCATACTATGGTTGGAATCATTTGTTATAAACCTCATAGTGTTAGTGTCTTTACGATAAATATCTATATCTAGTTTGTTGACATTTCTAGTCACTAGTGTCTAAGAAAGGTACCTTAAAATTTGCTTCTGTTTCATAGGTAAACTTGATCGTCTCAAATTTTGAATTTAAAATTTCTACAAATTGCTGAGGGCATTTACCTTCTTCCAGCGCTACCATCACGACGGGAATAAGTTTTGGACAAAATTGTCGCAGGATATGAGACATGGGTCCATTACCCAACTGAAGTAATAAAAGAGCATTCTACACAGTGGATGCATTCACACTTCTCGAATTGTGACTCTTCAAGTCTTTGAAGGTATTTCAAAACAAGAGAAAAAAAATGTAGTTGGCCGGTATTGTATTTTTTCATGACAATACGCAGCCGCACATTGCAGTTGCAACAACGTCCCTTCTACAGCGTTTGAGTTCAAAATTTTTATCACCCATGATATAGTTCTGATTTGGCTCCTGATGTTCATTTCTTTGCGCACCTAAACCGCTGGCTAAAAAAACAGAATGTCGCTACAGATAACAAGCTGCAAACCAGCGTATAGATTTGGCTGAAAACAGGCGGCTGCTGTCTATAACAAAGATATTGGAAAATTGATATCGTGCTACGACAGATGTAAAAATCTGAACGGCTATTTGTCGAAAAGTAGTTTAAGGTTGTATCACATTGTTACATATAATTTTTTTTTGATTCTTACTTCGTATATTCTCCGCATTCTTTTACATATTACAACTTCAGATTTTTTGCTAAGTCAGTTCGGTCTAATATGGTCCATATTTAACTTCTCACATTACTCCATCATTTTCAAATATCGTAAAGTTTTGTGTGCAATATCCACTCTTTAATCTATTTTGGACTTCGTGTAACTTTTCTTCTACTTCCATCCTTAATCCCTTGCATGCTACACTAGTAATGATACCTCCCATAATTTGCACTTTTTGAGAATAAGTACTATAACCGCCATTGTCCATTCCTTAGGTACTGATTGTTTTTCGATGGTTCATTAAAAAATTCTTGTAAAACAACTTCATTCCTTTTTGTTCCATTGCTTCTGGTTTTATTCCATCTACTTCTGGAGCTTTTCCGCTCCTCAACTTTTCTTTTAACTTGTTAATCTTTTCTTTACTCTTGCTAATTTACTTCCTCTTCCTATTATTTTCTGTTTTCCTCAGTTATCTCCTTCCCCTTTAACCTCTATTTTCTACAGTTTTGTCATTCTCCGTTATTATCCTTTTTCACTATCCATTTCTCCTTTTTTTTCCTTTGTTTCTCATATTCTTTAGTACCCTTTGGTTTAACCCCTTTGCTATTTTCTACCTTAATCCACAAAGTCTTCATATTCCTTGGCTGCCTTTTTGTTTTTAATGGTGTTAATTTTTGTTCCACCAACCTGTTCTTCTTTTAATCATCTTGTAATGATATCCCGCAAATTTTTGCTCCTACCTGGTAAATAATTTTTTCTAATTCTTTCCACATCTCTTCTATGATCATTTTCGATATCTCATGCACCGTCCCTTGTATCCCCTTCTTAATCTGTTTATTTTACCTTTTTTTTACTTGCAGTTTTTTTTTTTTTTCTTTTACTCTCTCTTCTTTATTTTCTATCTTAGTTTCCCCATTTTTGATCTAAAGACAATTCAAATTCCTTGCAGACTCTAACATATTTTATTAATTTTTTGGTTAATTATGTAGTCAATTATTGGATTTTTATTTCTCCTTGGTTCCTCTGTGATTTTGTCTGTCCTTATGTTGGTTTAGAGTAATGTATTATTAAAGCGTTCTGTATACAAAATCAGTTAGAAACTTATCATTCGTTTTGGTTGTAGTTTGTCCATGTCTTCCCAGTACTCCTTGTCTTCTGCTACCTCATTTACGATTTTTCCATTAAAATATTCTATAAATTACTATTATTACGACTATTTTGTAATGATGGCATCGTGCGAAGTTTACTTTCATTCATCTTTTGCTCACCTCTTTCTTCATTTCACTAATTTATTTCTGTATATTATTACTTTCCTATTCCTTTCCTCTTCTTCTGATCACATGTATTTTTTTCATATCGTATCATTTCACATCTCACCTTCCAAGTTTCCATTTTTTTGCTTCTTGCTGGTCTGTTTTTTAATAAATTTTGAATCTTTCTTTTATTTTGTGTTAAATTGTGGTTTAGGTACACTCTCGGTCTTCCATTGTATCACCACACTCTTGGTTCACCAAGTCCATGTCTTCTCTCAGTTTTTTAACCATTTTCACTTTTAAGGTCACTCCTTATGTGTTCACCATAACTTTTTCTATTTGCTCCTTTAATGTTTCTTTCTTCTTTTATCGCCCTCCATTTTCTCCATCTCTCGTTTGCTTTCTCAACTTCCTTTTCCAACATTTCAATCTCCTTTATTACTTCCTCGTTAATTCCCTTTAACTTTTTTATTTCGTCTCTTTGTTCCTACTTCAAATGTCGTATCTTCTCCTGCAATTTCTGTGTTCCTTTTAATTCTTGTTATACCATTCGCCATTAAGCACATCATTTCGTCTGTTTTATTTTATAATTTATCATTACTTGCCTTTCGTTTTATCGGTATCCTACCGGCTTTTTTTGATATCTTAAATAGTTGTTCCTTGTCATCTTTCTTTCCCTTCCTCGTCAGTGAGGTGTTGTCGGCAACTTCTGAGCTTCCTTCTGTATGTTGTGTTGCCTATTCCGTGCTTAACGACATTTGGGTTTAAAATATTACATTGTTGTTTAAACTTTTTCATTTAAATGATATAACAAATGTAACTATTCATTAAAGTTCACCCGCTTTTTTGTCTCGGACAGAGCCAGAGCAACCCATTGTGTGTCCTAAATAAGTAATCGAAGAATTGCTTTAAAATCTGTTCAAATTGAGTGTTAAAATAAAATATAAGGCTAGTCAAACCATAGAATTGAATTGATTAACTTATTTTTACAGGGTATTTAAAATACACAAAAAGTACAAAAAATAACGCGTAATGGCGTAGAACTTAAACGTGATATAAATATGTGGAGCTACCGTCTTCCGCACGACACGCAACACCGGAATATCAGGTGACATCGCATAGCACGTAGTACGCCGATTACTACGTGCTGACAACAACGTTTCCATTCATCATTAGAATTAGTATAGCTCGACTACGCTATGTACAATAATAAACGCTGTTAAACCCTATTCGAACGCAACCCTTTCTCTGATCCAAACCGGTGTTTAGAGTAATACACCCTAAACACCACAGTGGTGACCCCCGACGTGAGTAAATCAGAGATAGACAAACATTCGACGAGGAGCAACAACATCAGGTATAATTGCGAAATTTTTGTATAGGGGAGACCCGGGAGGCTTGAAACAGGGGGAGGAATGAGACACTGCATTTATTTACTAAAATCGGTCAAGTAGAGTCATCTGGTGGTTAGTAGTTCATAGTTTAGGTTGAATACCCCACCACGTTACCTGCGTAACGGCATCAGTCGTTTGTTGTTGGTGCATGTGGTAAATTGCCGCTAAAACTAAAATTATATTCTTCAATATTGTGGTAGTTTGTAGCAAATTGAAGTGGAATTTCAAAGCGATTCTTCAGATAGAACGACCACAGGTATGTTCTCAATCTTTTATATAACTTTCAAGTAGATTAGAGGTTTAACAATGATTTTATGTTACATTATTCGGTAAAACGCTACATAGGGAGACATGAGACTGTTGTTTCGGGGAGCCATGAGACGTCTCAACCCTCTCTATTTCATATTTCCACTGATTAAACATTATTTTATAAACTTAAAAGTTGTTATTTCAAAGTGATTCAACACAATTTTATAATATTGTTTCAGAATCAATATGCCTCATTTCTGGGTCAAAAAGACTAAACGAGTAATTCCTCCATCAGACGTTATGAGAACAGCGGTGGATGAAGTTCTTGGGGGAGCAAAATTACGTGCAACTGCAAGAAAATATGATATAGACAAGCAGACGCTCAACAGATATGTAAAAAGAGGAACTCCAGCATACCTGATAGTAATATTTCTTATTCACCGGATTTTAAAACTGCATTAGTTTTCACCCATGAAGAAGAAGCTCTCCTATCAGATTACCTAGTCCGTGCTTCGCAGATGCATCATGGTTTAACAGTCACATGTGCACGTCAACTGGCCTTCCAATTTGCTAAGGCCAATCATAAAAAATATCCTATAAAATGGGATGAAAAATCCATTGCTGGCTATGATTGGTATCGCGGCTTCAGACATCGTCATCCAGAGTTATCGCTGAGGACTCCAGAGTCTACCAGTTTGTCACGATGTACAAGTTTCAACCGCACAAATGTTAACATGTTTTTCAACAATTTGGAAACGGTTCTCAAACGCGAAAGTTTGAACCTCATCAGATATGGAATATTGATGAGACTGGGCTTACAACCGTACACAAACCACCTAAAGTGCTGGCAGCTAAAGGCGTTAAACAGGTTGGAAACGTCACGTCTGCTGAACGCGGCACATTAGTAACTGCTTGTTGTGGCATTAGTGCCGGAGGAAGATTCATCCCTCCGTTTTTCGTCTTTCCACGAGTAAATTTCAAGGACTATATGTTGAGTGGTGCTTTTCCAGGAAGTGCTGGTGCTGCTCACCCCAGTGGATGGATGTCGTCAGAAAATTTTATTGCATTTTTGATCACTTAATAAAGCATAGTGGTTGCTCCTGCAGAAAACAAAATTCTTCTATTAATGGATAACCACGAGAGTCATATTTCCGTAGATTCTCTGACAAAAGCAAAGGAAAATGGGATTGTGATGTTAACATTTCCACCACACTGCAGCCATAAAATGCAGCCCTTGGATGTGTCGCTCTATTTTCCGTTTAAGAATTTTATAATTCTCAGTGTGCATCATGGATGGTTTCAAGTCCAGGTCAAACTTTGTCCATCTATAATATTGCTTCATTAGCTAGTCGAGCGTTTGAATTAGCATTCACTCCCAAAAATATTATCTCTGGTCTTACATCAACCGGAATTTGTCCTTTGAATCGTGAAGTATTCAGCGACATTGATTTCATGTCTAGTATGGTGACTGATCGACCACTGGAAACTACCAGTTCCATTCAAGAGAATGAAGCACCACCAATCGACAAGCCAGAGAAAATTTCAATGCAAGAGAATATTCCAGAGAGTAGAGCCTCAACGTCAAAAGCTCAAGAGCAAGAAAAAATGTCATCACCTAGAATAGTCTTGTTAGTCCTGAAATTTTACGACCATTCCCAAAGGCAGGTCCACGAAAACAATTAATAAGACGAAAACGTGGTTCTTCAAGAATTCTTACCGACACGCCTGAAAAGGAAGCTATAGAGGCTGAAGCAAGGGCTCGAAAGATTAGAAAAGTTCCTCTGAAAGAAGGCCACCTTTTTCACGAAAGAATAGATCTGTATAGAAATCTGCTACTCCACCTCAGTCTTCTTCAAGTGATGAAGAGGAATTAACTCAATCAGGTGGAAGCAGCGAAGATGTATCAGATTTTGAGAACTATGAAGCAGAAAAAACAATTTCTTCTTTTATACAATATTAGATATTTTACTGTAGGAATGTCTAATCTTCTTTTTTTCTTTTACTTGGATAGTGGAAATAAATAATAATAATAATAAAAAAATGCTCCAAATTAAAGCTCTTGAGGATGTCAAGACATCCAAGTAGGGAGACTTTGTTATAGTCAACCTTGCCACAAAGTCTTCACTTATTCACTACGTGGGGTGTGGGTTTTAACAAACCTGGAAATTCATCTATCCACCAATGGACGATATATCTTCAGTCGAAGAACAAGATATCATTTTGAAATTACCTCTTCCCAAAAATGTCGGTGGAACAGAAAGAGTAAAATCATCACTAACATTTGGTGTAGACTTCGCTATTATAAAAATCTTCATTGATTTTCATTATTTTCAACATTTATTTTCGTTTTTCTTAATCATTAATAAATATTTCTCAAAACTTACATCGTCTCAATCCTCCCTATCACCTGTATCAACTCTCCCTAAGTAAGTGGAGGGTTGAGACAATTTTCACAAATGTATTGAAAAATTTATAAAATACAGAAATCATATTAAGGAAGCATGAAAAAATATAGAAAGTTTAGCTAAATGATATAAAATCAATTTTCAATATATATTATCTTTGAATTGTAAATGGTAAAATTCTGACAAAATAAAATCAATTTTCTGACTCAAGCCTCCCTGGTCTCCATACGCTACAACGTAAACGGGAAAAACAACTTCCACTGGGTCCGCTACGCTCGCTGCCGCCCTAACCACCGCCCGACAACACGCCCGTCACATCAAGCCTGCCATGACGACACTCGCCAACACAACACGTGCCATCGCTAGTCCGCCATGGACATCATCGGCACCACCCTCCACCTCATTCAATGATGTAACGCACATCACCTTGGGCTGATGGACCCCAAACAAAGACGTTTTATCAACGCCATCGCCCGAGGAAAACCCACCAAGATGAAACGCAACAACAGCTGCAACAACCACTAATGCCACGACCGCTGCAACACTCGCAAACAAACGACCGCTGCTACAAACACCACGATTGCTGTTTCAGAGGAACAAACGATCACGACGCGCACTACGTCTTGACGACATAGCCGTCAACGGTCAACCGCACTCACACACACGTCACGGAACCAACAGGCCCAAGTCTTCGACCTACATTCGCGCTGGAGCCACATGCTCGCCTACACACGTCACGAAGCTTGGACGCCTGGTTCTGACGTCCATTCGTCTGTCACACACAGGACGCGCAGAGCAACGATCTCGCGTACACAAGCTGTCGAATACAGCACACACAACGCACAAATTCGCCTCTGGAGCAGCAACAGCAACAAAAACGAAAAGCAGCAACAACAAACCCCTCAATCGCAGCACTTGCAACAGCGCCAACAAAAAGCGCGCCAAATGCAGCATCAACAACAGCGCCAACGAGGGCGCACCAAACGCAGCATCCGCAACGGCGCCAACAAGAACCCCCCACAACGCAACAAGAAGATTTTTTTTTGCCTATCTTCGCGTAACAATCATCAATCAATCAAACATTTGAATAATTTTAATTTTCCCAAATTACTAAAATTTCTGCCTTGAACGGCTATCTTGATCCTAAGGTTCTGTCAGTTTTCAAAATTTTGAAACATCAAATTTTTGCTAAAAAGAATTAATTTATCTCATCTTATGATTCGAGTTACATCCATTATCCACCCTTATGAACCGTCTTAAGTACCACTTTCTCCACTAGTGGAATTAAAAACATTCAACACCTTTCTGTATTTTAAAATTAATTTTAATTATTTTGAAGGGGATAACCGCTGGCAGAGCAAAGTGTCAAATCAATTTCTTGATGAAAACTAGTGCTAAAGTAATGTGGTTGTGGATAAAACGTGGTTTCGTGAAGAAAAATTAAAACCCTCTAGTTTTTTCTTGCAAAGATGAAATTCGGTCCAAAACAAACAAACAAAATTTATTTTTATAAATTAATTAGCAGATTTTCATCAGTACTTCTTTGATAATAAGTTTAATGTAATGAAAGTTGCAATAATTGGTGCTGGTGTTCCGGATTACTTTCCTTGAAGTAGGGCATACAATCTGCCATAGAATGTGAGTGTTTCGAAGAAACTGGGACCTTTGGAAGCACTTAGGTTTATACGTCCAAAAACTGACACCGATGAAAATGGATTTTCAATTTACAACTCTATGTACGAGAATTGACTGTACGTAATTATGCATAATGATTATCTATCCATTACATGTTTACTATCTCAAGGACTACTTTACCTAAAGAGTTGATGACCTTTGCAGATTTTCCATACCAAGAACACATAAATTTATTCACATTTAAGGTGCTCATATGTGTACCAATACTTATCGCACTATGTTAACCATTTCAATTTAGAAAAGCATATCCTAGTAAGTACTTAAATTTCTAGTAGTAAAAAGTAAATTATTTTTTTTAGTATTACACATTGGTAACAAAAAGTTGGATTAATGGAAATGATAAATGGATGGTTACAACCAAAAAATCTATTTACAAAAATAACAAATTCAAGACTGTATGACTACGTTTTTGTTTGTAACGGACATTACTGTTTTCCCCAGAGTACCGGTAGTTCCGGGTCAAAACTTACAAATACACAGTCGAGACTATAGAACATCTAAATGTGTCAGAATAAACGAGTCCTCATGGTGGGGGGAGTATATCAGGAGTAGATATAGCAACTCAAATTGTTGGATTAGCTAAATCGATAATTAAATTATTTTTTTTTTATTACTAGTGGTTTTTTTCGATAAAATGATATTCAACACGCAAAAAATGCATGACTGAAATTGACCGAGATCGAGAAAGCAATGGAGGAGTGGGGATACCCGGCCGCTATCGCCTTTTTAAGGTACGGTCTATTTTGGGCGATTAGTCAAAGCGTTTAAACAAAGCGATTAATCGCATCAATAGAGTTAAATGCATATCATAATGATGGTCTGGTTTAAGCGACAAGTCGGATCAAGTCACTATCAGACGACGCGTCTAACTTCGAAATTGGTTGTCAGGCAAATTAAACGCGCACGTTTACTAATCGCGCTCCCCAAGTATTATGCGAGAATAAACTCCAAAGGAAATAAGCTTCGATTTCCCAAACCGAAGACAAAAAATTAATTAGTGAAGTGTAAACACATCCAACTTTGTACAATTTAAAACATAAATCGTATAAAGACCAAAATGTACGAGACAATGTTTGGAAAATAATAGTTAAAAACATGGACAAAAGTGGTAAGTTTCTGTAATAAACGTGTTATTTACGACAATATTGTTTGTTTGAAAAAATAACGGTTACAATTTGAACTATTTTCATGTCGCATATTTTTCCAGTCGCAGAATGAAAAACTCGGTGGAAAAGTTTGAAAGATGTTTATTGGAAGAAGAAGAAGGATAAGAAACAGGGCACTGGTTCCTCGGCAAAGCCTAGGTGTAATAGAATGTAATATAATTATAGTCACATATTTAATTATAAATACGTCATACGATATGCTTTTTTTAGAACGCTAAGCAATGTCTCAGTAGAAGAGGAAACAGACGCAGGCAATCCAGAAATTACAAATGAAGCAGCTGAAGGTACAGAAGAGCTTTTATCAAGTGAAGAAATAGAAGATATTGGAGAAGAAGACAAAACAAATAGAAAAAGAAGTTCTGTTCAAATACAAGATTTAGATGTAAACATAAATGAAGGCCCGCCAACAAAAAAGAGAAAAACTTGATACAAACATAAATGAGGGTCCATCAAGAAAGAGAAAAGTGAATAGTATGACCAAGTTTTAGAAACAATAAACAAGAAATCAAACGAAAGGCAACGTATATTTAAGAAAATAGAAGAATCACTTGCTACTTCAGATAAAAACCATCCAATTTTAAACAGTTATGACGTTTCCACCTCACTTAGCAATCAAGGCGAAGAAATAAGTATTGGACGTGGTTTCACGAATGGAGTTGGAAATGTGGAAAACAGAATCGCGTTCCACTACCTCGACCTCACATGCATCCCGCACTTCAACCGATACAAATAGGAATTACGACGGTACGACACACCGTTCATACCACATCTCAAACTTTTAACGGCTATGCATATCTCTTCAGTCATTATCATTTATAATTGTCATTTGAAATAAAATACTTGTTTCAAGATAGGTATTATAGTTTAGTTATATTTTTTATAATAAAATAGAAAAAAGCATTTCAATCAAGAGTGCAGAGTTAACTAAATCCTAATCCTAATTATCCATGGCTGTTACTTGTTTCGGCTGCCAGGTCACTGAGCCTTGTTGACTGTTGGAAAATTTTGTAAATTGATTTCTAATTTGAAACGCTTCTACACTGGAATTCCCCCCTGAAGGCCTTAAACGAACCATGTTGTCCTTAGGCATCTCACACAAACGTGGACCTACTGTAGAAGGTTGTACATCAATTGGAGAGAAAATATCCTGAATCTTTGACATAATAATCCAAATGCATTTTCTGTTCTTTGTGCCCGACACAGACGGTAATTGAACACACGTTTTTGTATCACTGTTAGTCTGATCTCGTGGATATGGGCGGAGAAGATGTTTTGAAAGTTTAAACGCCTCGTCGCCAACAATAACATAGGGTAATAATACATTTGGAACCTGGTAGAAGTTTGTCCTTCTGGCATATATTTATCATTATTGAAAAATGAAACATTGGACGACTTATTGAAGATGCTACTGTCCCCTTCCTTTCCATATGCACCGACATCAATATAAATAAATTTACATTCAGCGTCCACAATTGCCAGCAACACAATAGAAAAGAACGACTTGTAGTTGAAAAAATAAGCTCCAGAATTCTGTGGAACAAACAATACGGATGTGTTTTCCGTCAATAGCTCCACAGCAATTTGGGAAATTCCATTTTTCGCTGTACTGCACAGATGCTCTAATATAATCTTCTTTCGACGGTTGTTTTAAGAAAACAGGCACTAACTTGTCAAACAGCACTTTTAAAACATCTCGTACCAATACGCTAATGTAATTATGGGAAATTCTATAATTAAATGCCATGGAACGATAGGATTCCCTGTAGCCAAGTACCTCAGCACCAAAGCAAGCTTTTCCATGGCTGTAATTGGTCTTTTAACGCATTTACTAGAATTTTTTTTATGTCACCGGATACAAGATTTAATAATTCATTAAACTGACATTTAGTGAGCCTAAAGTATTCTTTGAATTTAGTTTCGTCGTCAATTAAATGCCTTATTATCAGGGTACTAAAACATCCTTCCTTTCTTCTTTGTACAAACATGTTATGGGCCCTTCTACGCTTTGACTTATGCATTAATGACAATTGCAAAATGTCATCGTCTTCTATTCTTCCATTAGCAACTGTGTTGCAATCACAAGTTCACTAGAAGCCATTTTCACAGAACTGAATTTAAAAATGACAATTGGCGACTAGTCGATCACAGAACTTAGACGACGTAAACAGACCACTAGGTGCGAGTAGATGCGATTAAACGTAAACGATTAAACGCCACGTTTAAACGCCTTGACTAATCGCCCAAAAACAGACCGTAGCTTTAGAGTCTGTAATTATAAGTGCCTTGCAAACGATCGGATACTCTCTTTCTCGATCTTGGTCAATTTCAGTCATCTTTGCATGCATTTTTTGGCGTTTTAAATATCATTTTATCGAAAATGAGAATATTCGTTTTGTTCCTTTCCCATTTCACCTTCAAAACTTTTTTTATTTCTCAAACAATCAAACCATCACATGTGCATTCAGTCTCAATTACATATACTGCATTAGAAAATCTAAATCGCATTTATGCATAACCAATTACTCCGACAATTGCTCACATTAAGTAAGTATTATTACGTCCTATTTTCCGGAAAGATTTACACAGAACAAAATAATAGTAGGATACCGCAATGTGTCATGCAATTATAAATAGTAAAAGTAGTAAAAACGTGTTTATTCTTATTTTTTCAGTAGAAGTGAAAAGTAATGAACCAACGTTAATGGTGTAAAAAGAAAAGTTGTAGAAGATAGGAAATACGAATAAACCAATTCGACTCAATTGGATAATAATTTTCCAACAAAACCAAAAAAAGGGGTTTTGTTTCCTCATCACTTTCAAACTTTATTTTTATTTCTGACAATGGACCATCATACAAGCATGCATAAACTAATTGCCCGACAATTGCGTATCATTAGCTCCTATTTCCCGAAAGATTATGCTATGTCTTAAAAAATGACGGATCTGCAAATTCTTAAAAAAAATACAAATATTCACTTTTTCCAATTTTTTTCGGAAAATTATTATCCGATCGAGTCGAGTTGGTACTCGTTTTATTCGTATTTGTATCTTCTACATCTTTTTTTTACACCATTAACGTTGGTTCATTACTTTTCACTCAACTGAAAAAAGTTGTTTTTTTATCTAAATGTTAATAATCATGACAATTCATTTTCTTTTATAAAAACATGACTATAATGTTCTTTATAGTATTTACAATTACATGACCCAAGCAGTATCCTACTATTATTTTTGTCAAAAATTTAATTATTATTTGCTCTATTGACTGGGGTATACATTGTGTAATAGTGTTTAGCAAGCAGTTTCTGAAACTTCAAAACTTGTTTGTTTAATTAAGGAGAGATAATTTTCATCAAAAAATTTCCTATAAATTGTTTCATCCCTCTGCTGAGTTACATCATATCAAAAGCAGTAACTAATATTTTGGTTTAAATTTTTTTTCTTGAAAATGGGTAACACACAGCTTTAACATTTTGGGCCCTATTAGATAAAAATTAGTACTGCGCCTATTAATTAGTTTGCTTACACATTAATTGATATTTGGGCAAAAGTTTTCTAACTACTAATGTTGCCTAGATACGGGTCTAAAGGCAGCCGTTCATTGGATTTTCTTTGTTTTGCTAAACCGAGTGGTCAACTTCTTCAGTGGTTGTTCCATTTTCAATGTTGAATATTGGCTGATAAGATCGGCTTTACCGGTTGTATTTATACCAGTCCAACGAAGGCGGAGCTTGCGTCGCGGCAGTCAAATCCGGTTTTTCGTAAGGCAGCCGTTCGGGTGATCTTGAAATTTGGATTCTAGATCTGATTGAAGTTTCTGGATGTTTATGGATCTTGATGGCTTCTTTAACCAATCTATTATAATAACCATTGGGCACTGCTAGTAACTTGCAGATCTCAAAGATTATCTTGTCATCCCTATTGCTAAGCGCATGTTCGGCTACCCCTGACTTTTTGGTGTCTCCCAAGCGATAGTTCGCTCGATGTTTTTTAAGTATAGTTCCCATTGATCTTATGGTAGTTCCTATATATACTTTGCCACAAAAACAAAGTATACGATAAACTCCGGCAACTAAAAAAGGGCCTTTTTCGTCCTTTGTTGATCTAACAGTCTGTCGAATTTTCATGCTTGGTTTGAAGATAGTTTCAATGCCGTGTCTTAACATCATGAGTCTACATCCAACATCGAAAATGGAAGAATTGGAAGAAGGTTACCACTTATTACTTCCACTTAGAAAAAAAACCAGTTAACGACGGCCTTTAGACCTAAATCTAGACAACACTAATTTTAAAGATGCAAGAAGTGTGCAATATTGGGAACTTTAATTTGTTTTTTTAGTTTTACTAAAACCTGGAGATATACGGTGAAAATGTAAATCTTCATTTACTCTTTGCAAAAATTCGTTTATTTTACTTGTTTTACTTCTATACTTAGAACAAGATTCTAGGTGATTGAACATCGTCCCATTATAATTCGGTGGTGTTTCGTTTACTACTAATTATAAAAGAGACTAGAAAGTGTGAAATTGAGATCGGGAAGTTTCTTTACTGCTACACAAGTTTTAATTTCCGGTCCGAACTGCTAGTGCCAGATTCAAAGAATCATTTTTGTTGATCAAACTTTCAAAATATCGCAAAACTCAATACACATGTACTGTAAGCCGTTGAATTTTGGGATGTCTATAGTCAATAGACAAAAGGATGAATTTTGTTTTTCTTTAAATTAATTGAATTACTCAAATTCCTAACAATTTTAGCATCGTTTTCCCGTAACAATATTTCAGCTTCAGCGTCTATTGAATAATACCTATTTTCAAAGGATTTGCGTTCACTATATTCAGCCTTAGACTGTACCGAATCGCATTCTATTTGCGTTTGAACTGAATCGAATGATTTTAATAAATCCGGAAAAAATTCCTAGCGTTTTCTTTAATTCGATTTTTTGTTTAATTGTGTATTTCCGACTCACTGTTTGGATAAAGTTTCTCAACAAATCTTTCAAACATCGTTAATTGTCTTTGGTACGCTTAGACGTAGTAATTTTTGTAATTGTTTATATTTTTGGAGAATAGAAGTACATAGACCAGCACCGTTGATTGAAATATTGGTAAAGATAGTCAACCTTACGGGATTATGCGACTCCGAAATTTGTTCTAAACATCAGAGGCCGGTAGTATCGCTTTGTGCTAAGAAAATACGTCAATTGTATTGTAGAATTTACAGAACAGTATTGCCGATAAATGTGAAATAAAAACGTGTAATTTTGGTTGATAGTTTGATGCTAAGGCACGAGCATTGTTGCCAATGCATCGATGCCGTTGGATTGAAATATTGATGCATTGGAGTCAATGTTGACAAACAAACAAAAACATGCGTTCTACAATATACAAGCAATTTATTGATTTTTGTCGACCTACTAATTAAATGTGTGTCCTTGGTTATATATTTTTTTTTCTATTGTCCGTTAATTGTTCAATGTAATAACATTTATTTGTATCTTTCTTACGTAAGGTTATAAAACAATGGTTATACCATCATGACAAACACCATATATGTACAAAGATTGTATGCATACACATGTGAACAAGTTTATTATTATGAAAAAAACCTGCAGATTTAAAAGTATTAATTTCTGTAAAGAAATCGTTGAAAACGTTCTCCCAAAAAAAAAACAATTTCTTTAAATACTTTGAAAATTTGATACTCATATATTTATTACATTAACATCGTTTATCCGCTGAAAATGTTTTAAAATCTATTAGGCTTACGCAAGTAAATTTCTAAATTTTGGTCATTGAAATTAAAATTTTTTAACATAGAAACGCTATCCCTTTTACGTTGGAACGAATGTTGAATTTTCTTATATTACAATCTAACGTACTCAACTGTTTGCATCTAAACAAATATTATAACAAGCCTACTCATTTACTAAAGGTGTTGGGCAAAGTATGCAATTGTAGAATTTTGACTAAGCCGATAAGGAATGTGACTCATAAACGATAATCCGGAAGACTCCTCGTAATACATTTGTTTCAATATCAACTTTAGGTGTACTTATATTTTAAGATATGATAAACGCATTAAAGAAGCATCTATGCAAGCTTAATGATTATCTGTTGTTTATTTGTTACAACTAAAATATTACAACCAAGATTGGTTTCTTTAAGTATGTATTCTGAGCTTTACTAATAACAATGGTAATAACATTTTACAAAATACTATCAAAAGAACACAAAATAATTCGAAAGCAATAACACCCCACCACTTTTAGTTTAACAACAAAACCGAAAATTAATTAGTCTTCCTGTTGTGCTCAGTTTAAGAGGTTTTCGGTCTGAGTTTGATTTTTGATTTTTAAAACATTTCGGTAGTTATTATTTACATGTAAGATCGGGATTGCTGGTTTTAAAACTTATCCATTAAAACATGAGAAATATTGCGTGTCATGTTGTGGTATATCACGGTTGTAATAATTCGAGAAAAATTACCCGACGATCAGCTTTTTTATCTGTTTCCTACCAATTGTCTAAATAGATGCAAAATTGGGTGATGAATTGTGGTAATTCAAAGCTAGTAACTACTAGATGATCTTAATTTATTACGAAATAAATTAATCTGTGAGAAGCATTTTGTAATCTAGTAGTTTTCGAGATCCTTCCGCTGCGAAGAAGAAACTTAACATTACTGCAGTTCCCGTAAGAAGTTTGTTTAAAGCAATAATTTTTGTTCAGCAAATGACAATTTGCTAATACTTTATTGGTAAAGGTCTGGTAGGTACTCCAGTGGTGAGAAGTATCTTGAACGTTCCCAAGCTCAATTTTTTTACATAACACTTTTAACCACTTTCATGTCTTCAATCTTCACCACTACTGGTATCGCAAAGTACAAATTACAAAAATCAATTTCAAGAAATACTTTCATTTTTTATTAAAATTTTGCCAATACATAAATAAAGTTCTTTTAAAAGCCCAAATTTCAAGAAATACAATTATTTGTTTTGATTGCAGATGAACCTAAACTGTGACATATTCGAAGTTCTTTAGATTAGAAAGAAATCCTACTCAGAAATCACCAGAAGTTCTGGACAGTTTATAAATCTGATACATGCGAACTTATGAAAATATATTTTCTAGTGGGAAAGTATTTCTGCAACGTAATTACAACTATTCTTCTGGTCAGCCAATAAGAAAAAAATCGAGAAAACGCGATTCAGTTAGTGATGCCTCTTTGTGAATGTCCTCAAAGTGCAATAGACCAAAAGTAAGTATAAGTTCTGGATAAACCTATACAGAATCAACCGTTTTTTTAAAAATTAAAAAGTTTCAAAATAAATTGAATAGTCAAAAGTGTGAAATATTTAGATTGAAAGCGCAAACTTCAAAACAGCACATACTTCTGGTCTTTTTAAAAACAAAAACCGGCTTTGAAGACATTTATTAATATGCAATGTTTTCATCGGAACACGAACCCATGGAAGGATTCAGAAAAACAACTGGTATTATCATTGTATTATAAATCGCTTGACCGCTACAAATTGTAAGTTGAACACGATTTAGGTTTTGCCAGCAATTTCAACAATCAAGTCGTGGTTGAAAATTGTTAATTTAAGATCGGGGACAAATAATGTTCCTATACAAAATTCACCAAAAAGTTGAAGGAATGACAGACAAAAGAAAAGCAGTGCGTGGTAATGTGTGACGAAATTACTTAGTAACGAAATTTAAATTTATAATCTAATATTGGGACTACGTCGAAGGATATCAAGATTTAGGGGAATTAGGACGTGAAACTGTTTTTAAGTAACCATGGATTGGTTTTTTATTTGAGAGGAATATTGTATAATTGGAAAAATTCCATTTTGTTATTTTCTCAGTAGTGGTCTGGGCAGTTAAAAGCGAAATATTATGTAATTCTTATAAAGCAAGTGATGCATAAGTTGTTTCAAATTGGATTGAAACTCGAGCGCTAGCTTGCGACCAAGGATCTAATAACAGTAGTGCTCTATCTTGCCTTAGGCGCCACAAAGAAAATCCAACACCAAATCGACAATAACAAAATATATGTATAAAAAAAAAAAAAAAAAAAAAAAAAAAAAAAAATATGATCCTCCTCATTTACTAAAAGCTTAAGGAACAATGTCATGAACAGCAAACTGAAATAGTCGTCAACAATAAAAATTCAGTGGACCGATTTTTGTCAACACTCTTATATTGATCAGTGTAGAAGTGTAGCAAGATCCATGTTAAAATTACGGACAAACATATTAACCTATCAAATTTTCAAAGATGCGTGTTAAATACGCCGCTCAGGTATTTAGCATTCTGTATCTGCAGCAATTAGCAGTGCTGTGATACGGGCCCACTAACAAGTAATACGGCGTTAGATACTGCATCTTTTTTTAAACAATTAACAACATTTTTGACTGTTTAAATAGTTTTTCGTAAATGATCCGAATCCCTACAAGCGTGGTCTTTCAGTTTTTAAAGACATGCCATGCGAAACGTTGGAAACGTTCTGTACAATACTAATTCCATCAAGTTTTATGAGAACGGTGTAGAAAGAAAAAAGTAAATATATACTGTATCGCAGGTTTCCAATGGACTATAAATTCAATTTTAAGTCTGTGGGAGGACTTAAAGGAGAAGGAATCCTTTGTACTTTTAACGTCACGAATAAATCAAGATCCCTCTAGGAAATGTTTCTTTTTCAATGATTCGTGCTAGAGGAGGTTATAATGCTCAGTCCTGTCTGCCCGCGAATTTAGGGCTTGCATTACAACATAACATGCACATTCGCTTGCAAATACCAATAGAACAAAGGAATTGTGAAAAAGATAACGACGAGATACTATATGGTATAGATGAACAATTTAACACTAACTATGAGGAAGAGGATAACAAAATTGGGACAAATGAAAGTGTAGAAAATAATGAAACAAAGAGATCGTCTAGAACCTGTCTGGAGAACAAAATCAATGAAGACAATGTCTAATTAATAGTTCTTTAGAATCTTGTTCAGTGTCGTATGTTGCGGGTTATTTAAGTCACTACATATGATAAAAAGTACATTGTAATACGTGTAAGGAAATGCTAACAGTTAACGACTCAAGTGTTTTCACTGTGAACGAATCATTAATTCTATATAAAGATTACAGCAAATCTGATGGAATTAAATACTTACAATAGACCATCACCCGAATTCTCAAAATTTGTGTTTTTTATTGAAACTTTTTACTGAAGAATTTCATCTTTTTAAAACAGATTATGGTTTATTGGAAAAATTAAACTCCGTATAAAAAAAAATGTCTCAACAGCAGTGTGAATTCATGGTTCAGAGAATGCGACACTCATAAACTGTTAATTATCGATCAGTTGGTTAAAATAAAAACTATATCGAACCTTAAAGTGGGAGGCTAATAAACATATTTCTAATAGCTATAATTACAGTGATGTCACAAACCACACCGTAAAATAAGAATATTATCTGCATAAATAAGTGTAAATGTTTGATATGTTTTATGTATAGCATTGTATTAGGTACGTTATTATTTATTGTAAATTGTTTGTAAATTATTACTATTATTTTAGATCAGTTGGAATTGTAATTTTTGAAACAATGTTTATAATTAATGAGCTATTTTTACTTTAATTAAACTATTTTAATTCGAAACCATGATATTTTGATACAGTTTCAAAGAGTAAAACCCTAACTTTTTATCTCTACTAACAGATAACAAAGTGTCACTTTTGTAAATTATTTTTTTCCGGAAAAAAGTGAGTACTATTTTTAACACCAAATTTCCTCAATAATTTTCTAATTCTATTGTAATATGATTTTTCAATATTAAATCGTCATTTATTTCGTCACAGAAAAGAATAGTGTATTATACACGTATTATCCGCACCGCGTCGGGAGACAACACACCTCAAGCTAAAATCTAGTACTTTATTTTTAGAAGTAATAGGAATAGGTTTTATTACCAAGTGAATTTAAATTTGGAAGGTCTAGTGGAACCCACTCTCCTAAAAAACACGGTAACTTGTTGCCTTTTGAATTGAAAAAATTTGAAAAACCAATTTTTATTTAAAATCCTTTTCAACTGAACACGTAAAAACAAGTAGATATAAAAACCAATAATTTTTGCGTTTCTGAACTCTAGTGGTATTTCTCCCAGTATGTTCTACTTTATTCCTAACGAAGTTATTAAATGACAAACAAATGTCAACTTATTATTTGCAAGTTAAAAATAAAGTGCAAGCATAATTTGTAAAATAATTGTTTCTTATTTATCTAACACCGACCAACCAAACGTACAAGCATGTATTTTAGTAAATTATTAAAAGAAACATTGTCATTAAAATCCAAAGATATGTATCATCAATGGTATTATTCATAACAAAAAAAAATTCGTCACTTTTAATTACTAGTTAATACGTTTACTAAATATTTGAAAACGTTGCAACATTGTGGCTGACAAAAGTAAATTCTGGCGATTGTATGTTACTTACAACGGTGGAATAAACTTAGCGCTTCAGTACAGGTGAAAAAGTAAACGAAAACGCAACCCAACATGCATATGTGAATTGCATCCGTGATACAAGCAAATACAAGCGGTTGACTATCTTTACCAATATTTCAATCAACGCCAGCACCAAGCATAAAAGATAAACGGTAACGTTTAGATATTTTCAGTTTTGTGCAGCAATGATGTCGTATAGGCAACCTTCCATTCTACGATGCAAATATGCTGCATGGTTGATTTCCAAAATTTCTCGCTCCAACTCAACTTCCATTGGTAATCGATTTGGGGAATTTCTCTTTTAATCGATAGATCGATTTCCAATTTCCGTTATTCATTTTCTTGACGATGAAGCCATTTCTCGTGAAGAATCCGTGCTTCGCCAGTTTATTCCCATGCCATCGGTGTTCATTGTGGTCGTTTCTTCAAATGGTAAGGGAGAACCCTATCCTGGGATACCCGAGCATTGTCGTAAAAGGAAATTTCTGGAATTTTTAGCAAAGCTTCTGCAAGTAAGAATTAGATACCGTAATATACACATTCATTTCTAGAGATGTTTTTCTTCTCTCCTTTACTCTTTGTCTTCGGTTCGGCGCGTTACTACGGACGTTCTGAATACGTAAGTGTATCTGCTAAGGCGACGAAGCGGCTAATATCTTGCGTTGCCATCTGATCGGCTAGACTCCAGTTGTCGGGGACATGATCGACCTGGAAATAACACTGGGTAATTGTTGCTGGTAAATTCAATCGAATCCAATTCTGGGATCGCCGTCCCGATCGATTCTCGAAACCCACCATAAAAGTATCATTCTTTATTATCTCGCGAGTGCAGCATCTCTACAAATAGACTTTAAATCGCCTTCCACCTCTATGGTGGAGTTTGGCGGATCCGATCGGGACTGACAACCACAGAATTAGTTCAGTTTATGAATGTAAGCTTTCGCGGCTGTTGTCACTAAGATTATTATCTTCCGGTTGAGCCGTATTCGTCCTTCCTTCCTTCGTTCTCTGCTTGACGTTTCGCTAACCATGCTGTTAGCTTCATCAGAAGTTACTCTAAAGACTGATGTTGTTGTCTTCTGCTCCTCGTTATATACCTATGTTCCGTTACGGTTGGTTGATTTCGATCAGTGACGGGTGGTTGGTTTTCGATGGTTGGTTGATCTTCTGTTTGGTGTTGACTAATTTTGTGGTGACATTTGGTTTCTTTGTTTTTGTGAAGAGTTAGTTTCCACGTGTTGCTTAATCGGTAACCATCTTCTCGATTGAAGTTATTTTTATTTTTCATAATTTCTAAGGATTCTCTGATTATCCTTGGATAGTAGTTGTTAGTCCTTGATAGAACTTTAGCTTCCTCGAAGTTGATGATGTGTTTTCCTTTTTCGTGTAGATGTTCTGCGATTGCTGATTTATCTACCGCTCTGGACTTGGCGTCTCGGTGATGTTCTTTTAATCTACATTTTATGTTGCGTCCGGTTTGACCAATGTAGACCTTTCCACATGAACAATCAATTTGGTAGACCCTTTTGTTGAGAGTTTCGGCAGGTTATCTTTATTAGAAGGTAGTAGTTGCTGGATTTTTCTAACCGTTCCAAACCTGACACCGATATTCTTCTTCTCCAATGCAATGAATGCAAACGAGCTTAGGTGGTGACCTGTTCCTTCTCTTTTTCCGATTTCCAGCGACAGGCGGCTGTTATTTCTTTTCTGGTATAGCCGTTCTTCATTAGGCTTGTTGAAGTGTCGGTTCTTCTGCCTTGTGAACCTCGTCAGGAATCTTGTTAGCTCTATGCAATAAAGTTTTGATTAGAGACCGCTTCTGCTGTGGATGATGGTGTGATGTGGCATGGAGGTATCGGTCGGTGTGTGTCTTTTACGATATACACTATGAGCCAACTTGTTGTTATCCCTCGTTTCACTAGAACATCCAGGAAGGGAAGCTTCTTATTCTCTTCTGTCTCCATGGTAAACTTGATCTTTTCGTGCTGAGTGTTGAGGTGATTAAAATTCCCGTGAAATCGTGTGATTAACTGATTTCAGACAGCTACAACAAAATTATTAATTTCTTAGTAAAAATTAAAGTAAAGAAAATAACTTACATCCCTTACTTATTTCTCAAATGCACTTAATAAAACTTACAAAGCTTGCCACACGACCGTCATTCAACCGGCCGACAAACAACAACCATAATCAAAAATATCTCGTCAAAGTGTAATTTAAATATCGCAGTGTAAGTTGCATACTTATCAACCGTTCTTAAAAATACAAAATAGTGAATATTGCCAAAAAATTGAGTTACGTTATAGTACGTTGCCATAAAATATAGACGATAATATTTTTTTACTCGTTACAAATCAATTTATCTAGAAGTCTCTATGAACATCCTTTTTGCTGGAAAAATCTCATTCATTTACGCCTTCAAAGGTAGTGAGTGATACAACCTTCGGAGTATTTTAAGAAAGGGAAAAAATGAGTTATCAAATCTTTTGAGACAAAAGATAAAAATAGGAAGTTTTTAGTGAAAGAGGCTGTTGAAGTTTTCAGAAAACCAAATCGAATTCGACAAGAAATTTTTGAAGTAGGGTCTATTGCTTTGTTAGCTGTATACAATGCTCCACATTCGGAAATAGATATTGACAATTATCGTTACATATCATACACCAAGGCTGTGTTGAAACAGCATACAGTCAACTTTCTTCTCATTTTGATGATGACGTTTTGAAAGGGAACTGTGAATAAAATATGTATGGTCAGGAAATGTTATTTTGAAATTGCTTACCATTTGGCCATATTATTTTCGATTGAGATCTTCATAACTCATATTATCATTATCGATAAGTAACTGATTCATAAATATAAACCCAAAACGTATTCTTCCACTTCTCGTTATCATTACAGAACAGTTCAGAACATTTATTCGCACTCTCAAAATAATTCTCATCATTTTGAACTCAAAAAAGTATTATTTTCCCTGAAAAATAAATTCCTAGCCTACCTAGATTTTTATTTTTTATTATTTTAATTCTAGAATTATTTCATCTAAATTAGCATCTCCTCCCTTGTTACAGAAGCCATTTTACAGTAGTTACCACATACAAAAAAATTCCAAAAAACTGAATTTCGAACCCAAAAAAAATTGAGTTTAAATTTTTTTTGGGTTTGGTAATCGATTTTTCGATAAACCATTTTTTTAATTATTCTACAATGTCCCAAATTTGCCAAAATTTATGCTGCTACAACCGATTTTTGGCTTTAGGGTAAAATTTGACTTTGCATACTGGACTATTACGTTATATAAACGATTTAATAAAGCAATTCTTAATTTTCCTATAATGCCAAGAAAATAGCAGAAATTAGCACAAAATGGCATAAAGCATTCATTAGCAATATTTTTAAAAATAAAATTGAAATACTAAGCAAAATAGAAGCTATCAATGTTATGAAATAAGGATAACAAAAGATCTCACATTTTGCAGCTGCAAACTGATGATGCGTAATTTTCAATTTTT
Organism: Abscondita cerata; assembly: GCA_030710515.1. Classification (NCBI taxonomy): domain Eukaryota; kingdom Metazoa; phylum Arthropoda; class Insecta; order Coleoptera; family Lampyridae; genus Abscondita; species Abscondita cerata. The sequence continues at coordinate 204,193 of JALBCR010000414.1, forward strand.
AGTATTTTGCATTTGTTGTTCATTTAATTAGGGGTAGATGGCGCAGTAAATTAACTATAAACTAACAGATGGCGGCACATACATTAAACTCTTTGCTTCGTTTCCGTACGGTGAAAAAATATGATTTTACGTTATAAAAAGTTAGAAAGATTTTGCAAGTATTAGTGGTAGACTAACCAGCAGGAAACTGCTTATTTTAAGTTCCTAAGAATTAACAAAAGGCAGACGGGAGTCCAGAAATTATTTTTTTACAGTTCCTTCGTCGTGGAATTGTTTAGTTCTGTTTCGCTTTGTTATTGTTCAATGTTATTAAATCCCGTTACCAGTTATGTTGTGATTTGTTTTCTGTTAAAATATAGAAAATGTTAATTGTACTAAACAAGGGCCATGGAAAAACATTTTTCCAGTGAGATATCTGTTTCAAACCAAAAGTATGAGTTAGCACCTTTCTACGTAACTTTAAAATTTCGTGTTACAAATTTTACTAAATGTATGTTCCGTTTTTAGTTTTCTTACAACACATAAAATTGCAAATTTTTACGCTACGATCTTACGATCTTTACGATTTGTGCATAGAATTCCAGGCTTAATACTTTTAATATTTTTAAGCCTTCAGGAAAATCGCACTAGTCAGCGGACGAATTTTTCGCCATCAATAACATGTTTTCTTTTCATTTTATCTTTTATTAATTTTTCCGATTACATTAAACGATTTTAATGTGCGTATTTTGTAGTGGAAATTGTATATATTTATCTTTGATTCACCCCGTATATGTTTGCTGCGTTTATTTATATCTATGGAATGCATAGTATTCAATTTTGTCTAGTTGCGCAAACGCAAGGGTCTTTGTTGCAAGGAGTAAACTTCGAAAGACACCATATTACTGATTCTCACGGGGAACGTGATGCGCCTTTGGTGTATTTATTTCCATTAAAAAGACTCAAAATTTAATCTTTAATATTTCCCGTCTTTTTATCGTACGGACCGAACTACGCCGCCTTTTATAATTTTCCGCTGATATTCTCTTTTTTTCTACGTTTAAATATTAATACTGTAACTACCTTATTTACCTAAATTGTTTTAAAGTTTTCTTTAAATAACTTAAATCCGTATAACTTTTTATTTAACTATAAAAAAAACTTAATTAAAATTTAAACTTGTAAAGGAAATGGATCCAATTCTTATTTAAAATGTATGCTTAAAATATTTAGTTTTACAATTCACGTATTTACTCTCATGAAAACTATTCTATATTCATTTATAATTGAACCCATTAATTTTTGTTAGTGTAATAAATTTTTTCGTATTTATGTGTTTTTCGAAATTATCTATTTATCGTTGGATTTTTTTAAATTCTTGCCACGAAATATAAATGTAATGGCATCCCTAAACAACATCTATTCAATATGAGAGTCGAGCAATTATTATGTAAGAATTTGTCCGATTGTTTACATCTCATTTCGGTAAGTCTCATTATTTAAACAAATTGGAAACCCTTCTCCTAGAAGTGTGCGAAGAGACGGTTACAATATATTCGATTTAAAACAACCTCTTTGATACGTCATAACAACTAACCATTAAGCATTTTCATTAGTTCATATTTCGACGAGTAATGTAGTGCCTGTCATACGAACATTTGTATGTTCCCTCGCATTCAGTTTAATTTTTAGATTTTTAGATCAATTAGTTAACAACGCCATTTTTTCTTTTTTCGTGGAATAGTCTGTCGTATACAACTTGACAATAGGAAATTCTCTAAACTTGAAATCTTCAGAATAATTACCTAGATACAAATGGTTTGCCAAAAACCTGCTCTTGGAGTACGTTTTGATGTTTCTTGCTCTCTTCCTTTTTCTGTGCATTTTTAGCAACTCTTAAAGTTTTTTCAGCAGTTTTCGTTTCAATTACTAATAACTAGTATAGATTGGCTAATACTTCTTCAAATCTTGGGTCGTGTGTCCAAACGATGACCGATTATGATTCTTTTTCTAAAGCAATGGTGTTTTAACTTCGTGAGATTAGATATATCGATGTGGTGCTTCTTTCTTCTCTGAAATTTTTGCAGCACATCATGTTGCAATTTCTGGCCTTGCCAACTTCTAAGTACAGCTTTTAGTAGTGCCTAGGATATTCTCAGAAGACCTTGTCATAAACTTTTACTGGGTAATGATTGACTAACCTATCGCCCATATGTTACTAAAAACTTGGACCTTTTCGGTATGAGCAAAAAAATGATTTACCAAGCCTATCGTCGCCGTCGTTACAACATTGATATGTTAGCTAATAAACAAATTAGAAATGCATATTACTCTTGAAAACCGCTAGTTTCGGTACTACTTATTTTGACAACTACTATATTGTTTTGGTATTTAAATATGTTTCTTACTCTCACTGTTAGAATATGAAATTTATTCAATTATTTCATTGTTCCAACTTCAAATGAAATTCACTTGCAATTAGATTCATTCTGTCATGACTGTCTCACGTCACTGATTGTTAATCACTAATAAGGAGAAACTTTGTAATTTTTTATATTGCAAGGTCAATTATTTATACTTAAAAATTTAATATTTAGGTGCCGTTTTCATTAGTTTAAAATAAAAAACAATCGGAAGTAATAAAGTTATATTTTGCAATTTTACAACGACCTTCTAATAATAATAATCATAAAAAAGAAAACTGACATTGACTTGGCTATTGTTTATTTCTACAAAAAATTAATACTATGTTAATTTTAAATAAAAAAAAATAATCAGCCAAGATTTTACATTTGTATATTTCAGACTTGATAAATAGCATCTACGTTAATCATTTTTTAATGAGCTATTCCCCACGATAATTTTTAATTACAGGATTTTCAAATTTTCGTAAAGAGCACGCTTAGCGTGATTGGTCGCTTGACGGCGGTAGGTTCAAATTGTTACAAAATTAAATATTAAAAACAAAAAATAGGGACTGAATCAAATCTTCAATCAATTTCAGATATTAGATTACTGTTCATACTTTAATTATATCCAACCAGAAAATAAAAAATTTGAACTGTGGGAATACCTCATTATAAAATGCTAATCACATAGATATAACTACTTTATTTAATAATAATTAAATTCTTAATTATTAAACTAATGAAAATGTTAAATATTAATTGACGACAAAATTTAATACACAAATACATATTCTTTAAATTTTCACAGACCTATAAACACAAAACTCATTGTGTTCATTAAACAATATTTACTTATCGTAGCTGCTAATAAGTTGGTAAGTCTCTAGCTTATATAAATTAATAGTACCAAACGAAAACTGTACAATTTCAATTAACGGGATAATAATTAATAATTTTCATCTAATTACCTTCCCAAATATTTACTTGTGATTTTTGTTAGCCCCTTGATTCATTTTGACTGTTTGGCAGTTGTTGACAGCTTTAATCACTCTCTTTTTAAGGTTATCTTAATCATTGATTAACACATTGTGTTAAATCGCAATAATCAAATCTACAAAAATTATATTTTCTAAAATTTTTATTATAAAAAGTATTGTGATAATTATGTATAAGATAATTATGCATTAGTCAAATCTTTAACAAAATGGTATAATAAAGAAAGTGTTTACAAAATATATAAAACATCCACATTTTGACATTGTGCCAAGACTACTACAATAACTAAAACTTTCCTTCAGAGACAATACTTACACCAAAAACCTTGGTTACTTGATTTTAAACCCGACTCGAGTGATTAACTAGTTGGTATTAGGTGGGTTTTCAGTAGGTTACTAACACAATATACTTTTTAGTAACAAATACTCGAAAGTATATATAACTAAGTAACATATACATCACTAGGACTGAATGAATTACAATAGTTTTATGCCACAGTATAACAACCACATAAACGTATCAAACTATGCTAATGACCGTTACTTTGGTTTTAAACTGGTGGGGAAACTAAACTAAGTGAAGTCGGAATGGCAGAGAACAAAGCAGAGCCGAATATGATGGAAATATTACAAGATAACACCAGTAAATTAAAAAAAAAATACAAGTAACAAAAAGAGTGAAAAATAAATTTGATAAGGAAAGAAAACAATAAATTAAAAAAGGATCATGCAAAACTGATTGATTGAAAGATTGGAAAGGAAAATATGGAAAAACAAAATAATCATATACAAAGTAGATTTATGTAAGGAGGAGAAAACATACTACCAGCAGAAGAAGTAAGAGTACTACTACGCAATATAGACATAGATACAAATATAGGAAGAGATAACAAAAATAAGAATAGAAAACAAACAGAAAAAAATAAATGTTTAGAGGTAAAACATTGAAATAAAAAGATAGAAATTATAAAGACTTTGCAAAAGAAATTTAAGTGCAACTAAGAGAATGGACAATATCTAGAGGGTGAATGAGACCACCTGTACCAGTCATTTTTTTCAAAAACAGTTAGTCGTAGATTGTTGCGTCAAAAAAATTTATTACAAAAGCCGTCGTTAAGAATCGAATGGTGATATTATTTCCCGGAAAAGTCGAGATCCCGAGTAGATAGCTATGAACTTAAGAATTTTAAATGTCACCATATGTCAAATGTGGTATCGTTGTAAAGATCTTAAAAAATAAGAATCTTTTTAAAAAAAAGTTATTTTATCACTGCCAGACTTTTCGAGTAATATTCCATTGACGATTAAATTTTTAAATTAAAATGATTTCAAATCTATTACTGGGTCACAAGTGTTCAAAATTTCTTCCATTTACTTCTAAACACTGTTGAGCTCTTCTAGTTGCATTATCTAAGGTAATTTATCCAAATCAACACTACTCCGGAAGGCCGTTGCTACTCTCTCGTCCGTCGTGGAATACGTACCGACTTACTCTTCATCGTAATCATCGGCAGTCAGATAAGTTGAAATTGTGCATGATTTAAATCATTATTTTATTTAAAGTACGATATGTATTCTGATGTGAATTTATCTGTATAACTCCTGCGATTTATTTTTGATCATTGTGATTTAAAAGATATTTCGATAATTAGTATCATGTGATTGCGCCCATAATTTCCTGTAAGATTTATCATCTAGTACCGATAAGCAACGTGAGTTTCTATAATTAACATCAGTAAAAGTCACTCTTATTTGTGTGTGCTCTTTGAAATTCAATTATCTAGTTACTGCCCTCTGATTATTAAATTATTCGGCGACTACGTCCAACCAGTGGCGTGTTGTACAGTAAGGTTGTTACTTAATTTAAGGATTCGATTCAATTATTATGAAAATATCTCGTACCGGGTATCCTACATGTAATTGTTCTCTATCTTTGTATTTTATGTATGTACTTTGTGCCTATTCTGCTTATAACTGATATAGTCGTTTTACAAAAATTATATCTCTACGGTTTAATGGTTTGTTTCCATTTCTGGAATTCCTAGTTGCTCTAGATTATTATCTACGCGTAGGTAGCGAAAGAAAGAGACCCAAGAAGCATAATAAACTATATCGTGTAGACGACGGAACTAGAATCTATTGCTATAAAATGGTATTTTAAAGTAATAAATATTTCTTTTTAATCAAAAAATGATTAAGATTTGCAGTAAAGGTTTTACTCAAATTAAAAAGTAAATTAAAGGTATAAAAATTGGATTAAACATTTAAAACACCTGAACTTATTTTAAGAAAACAATTAAAATATTTCATATAAAAATTTTATTTAGTTACAATAAAAAAAGTTTGTAAACGTATAAATTAATTTCCGTTTGGGATAAAATAAATGTAGACGCAAAGTCGGCGTACGTAATAAAACGTGCGCATTCATTTGGAGACATAGACATTATCAACGCGCGTGTAAAGGAAACGATTGATAAGGAAATAGTGTATATGAAAGTAAACTCTTTAATCTCTACCAGAATTGCAATGGAAAAGTACGAATGCATCGGCGAGATGGAAAGGGGAAGGTTAAACTCAAAAAATCGGATAGTCGTTGATTAAACTTGAAAGAAGAAAGATGAAATCAAAAAGATTTGGCGGTTCCGGTAGTTTAGGAGAGTCGTTGAAAGCGGAAAGTTGTAGTCAAAAAGTTATATCGGTTATAAAATTAAAACGACAATCAAACTTAAAAATGTGTAAGTTTTAAGAAGACAATTTCAAAGTTTAAGCATAACATTTTACAATGAAAAAATTTTATAAAGATAAAATGACGTAAATCGTGTAATAAATGCACTACGTGGTACTATCCAAAATTTCATCATCAACAAAATTTCTACAACAATCAAAGCAAACCAACTTTGACCACATAATAATAGGTTAGTTTTTTAAGTTTTACGATTTGTTTCTCTGGAATATTTGCGTCCAAACGCGTTATTAGATTTAGAATTTAATCTTGGTCATGTGCTAATTTTTGTTTAGTTTTTTTTTGGTGTGGTTATACTCAAGTTTTTAATTTAGAACGGGACCAAATTGACCCTGATAATTTTTTGAAGTTTCTCATTGGTAAAATTAATTTTTTTTTTACATGCAAATCCTTTCAAAACAATCGCATTATATTAAAGAATGTTAAGACGATAGGGGAAGTGGAACTCTCCACACAACACATTCTAATAAGAGCAACAATAAATAAAATATGTGTTACGGTAAATGAAAAAAAGGAATACAAGAGAATACCAATTAACAAGTTAAAAATACAAAAACAGCAAAAAAGAAAATACAGATGACAAATTAGAACAATACGAAAGGAAAATAATAGAAGAATCAGTTGAAGAAATGTTGAAGATATTTTAAAAAACACTGATAAGTGGAATAAATAAAGTGAAACAAACATCGAGAAACAAGATGGTGGAATGAAGAAATGAAAAAAAAAAACAATAAGGAAAAAATACACCCACACAAGAGGACAGAGAAGAATAAAGAACGAAAAAAAACAAAGCCAAAATTGAATAAGAAAAACAAAATTCAAAACTGAAAAATTTAAGACCAGAACTAGAAAAATTACCTATACATAAAAATAATAAGTACTATTAAAATATAGTAAAAAAACTAAAAGAAAAAACGGCAAGAAAAATAAGTGGAACAAGAAATAAAAAGAAATACAACAAGTATTGAAAGTATACTACGAAAAGAAATTTGAGGAAAATAGAAATCAACAAGAAGCCAAGATGGATAAAAGGAAATTGATGGAAAACAACCGGAAAAAATAGAAATTTAAATGTCTGATGTGCAGGACGCAAATTAATCACTGAAAATAGGTAAGGCGGGTGGATAGTGGCATATTGTATTGAGGCAGATTCGATAAAATATATAAAGATAAAAGAAAGATCAAAGAATTTACAATCAGAAAGAGGGCACCACCAATTGAGGGGCAATCAAAGCCGATAGGCTGATATAGAAACAAGTGAAATTTAATATATATAATGATACAGCAAGGCCACATTAACCCTACGGTAGTGAGGTATGAACCATAAACAAAAAGGAAGAAAGCAAGATCAATGCAGGAGATGCAGTTCCTGAAAAGCATTGAAGGAGTTACAAAAGAGATAAAAGAAACGAATAAAAAAAATTAAGACAGGACAAAATAATAAACTATAGAAAGTAAATAGTTAAGATGGTCTGCCTTATAATAAGAAAAGAAGAGCAATCACTACTAAAGAAGATCATTAAGACATTAGGAGAACAAATAAAGAAGAAGGGCAGATATATAAAGCGCTAGACACAAGAGATATAGCCAGACCAGACCAGTTAGACACAAAACACATATAAAATACACCACAATTGCGTGTAGGAAGCTACACGATACGAGTTATTTTAGTAATAATTTAATAGGATCGTTAAACTAAGTAACAATCGCTGGTTGAGCATAGTTGCCGGATAATTTAGTAATCAATGGACAAAACAGATAATTGCATTTTAAAGTACTCGCACACAAATAAGTGTGGCGTTTACTGACGTTACATATAAACACTCACATTAAATAACGGTATTCGCAATCACATTATACTAACATCAAAAGATCTTTCAAATTACACCGATCAAATACAAAGCGCAAAAATTATATAGGTAAATTTACATTATAATACAGATACAACAGCGTTTTAAATAACGGACAAGTACCAGCAGATAGATAGCAACTGCCTTCAGAGGTTGTATTGATATTATTTTCCAGTTAATCAACCATAATTAGCTAAATTACCTCATATTCATTCATTCCAATTAACTATACCCAGGAGAAGTTCTAAAACGTGGGTACAATGGTGATAGAAATCAAAGTTCACAATGGTTATAAGTCAATAAATGCTACTTTCTACGACGTAGAAGATGACTCTTAATACATCCTGAGAGAATATTAAAAACTTGGCGTGTGAATTTTCCACTACAAATTAATTAATAATGGTACTTCATCAGATTTTCCCCATTTAGAACTAGAGGTTCACCACAACGTTTTACGTCAACGGCACAATTAGGAAGGAAGATTAATTATGGAACGCGATTAAACAAAATTTAGACTATCCAATTTATAGAGATTCGAAAACTCAAAATTTAAGAAATTTGTCGAATGAATGCTCTAATGTAACTTAAATTACCTAACTACACACGAATTTATGTTCCTAATCTGCGAAAAATTATTACATCAAACTAGTAGAGTAAACTTTCGTTATACCAACAATCAAATAAAGTTATGTTAACTTCATAGGGAATAGAAAAAAAACCGGCACAAAAGAAGTGTAGCAGGAAAGAAAATATTATTGGTATCTATCACAAACTAAAAATGAAAATAAAATTATTTTTAAAAAAATGTTAATTGGAAGGTTGTAAATGAGCAACTTTACTCTCGCCCAAATTATACTAATGATTAAACATATGATTTTTTTTTAATTATAACTATATTTTTTAATCGTCATCGGCCATATCAAGTAACAATGAAAGTGGCGATAATCGGCGCAGGAGTTGCTGGCATAGTCTCTCTAAAATACGCATTGGAGAAAGGACACGAATGTTACTGTTTTGAAGAAACCGGAGAGTTTGGAGGTACTTGGGTTTATACAGAAAAAACTGGAGTAAATGAAAATGGGTCGAAAATTTATAGAACTATGTATAATGACTTAATGTAAGTAGATTTTTGTTATATAAACGCAATTTTTTCCTTAAAATATACTTCCAGAACAAACTTACCCAAAGATGTAATGGTGTTTATGGACTTTCCGTATCCGAATCATGTTCAGGAATCTTTTATTAGCCAACAACAAGTTTTGCAGTATTTAACAGATTACGTAACTTATTTCAAGCTAAACAGTCACATAAGAGTAAGTGAGAAATACTCTATTTTTTCCACTCAAGGTCGAAACTTGGACACTACATTTTTTTCCACAACATACTTAGAATTTTTAACAGTTTTACTATCAACTCACGATAGGGTGTTGATTTCTTTTAGTCAAGAATTTGGCTTGGTTGAGAAGTCTAGACTTTTTTCAGTTTAAAATTTAGCTTTGTTAACAGGTTGATTACCTGACTTTTAATAGTCTATTTTTGTTTGTTTGTTTGTTGACACGATTAACATTTCGACACATTTTAATCCCGGAAGACTTTTCAACTAAATACTAGACGGAAGAGGCATTCATTCAACAAAGTAAATTTTTCAAGGTAGTGAGAAAAATTTTGTTTTCCTCGCAATTTGTAGAGATAAAACGTTATGTTTCTAACTGTGTCATGGAAAAAACACATTTGCAACAAACAGTTAACAAATAATAAATTTTATTTTAAATTAAATTTTATAATAAATTAAATTTAGTACGCGGTGTGCGTTTATTTTTAGTTTCCATTCATAGATGATGAGGTCAAACACTGTCCAATTATCTTAGAGTTTGCCGAATGGACTTTTTAATTATCATCGAATTTTAGATAATTAATTTTACTTTTGTAAGATCATTTTAATTTTCACGGGCATACAATTTGCATTTAGAATTTCAAACTCAACATGATGAATGTTTTATGCTTAATTAGTGAATCTTGAATACTTAATTGTTTAATACTTTTTCGCTGACTGTTCAAATCTGAATGCCGAATCAAGAATGAATACTTGACCTTCTTACTTCGAGTTCCAATTTCGTCTCGTACCCCACTTTTTTATCTTTAAATGTTATCTTTTAAAATGTTTCTGTCTCATTTATACCTTCACTTCACAAAATAACGTGCCTTCATCGTCTATGAACCTACACACATCGTATCTTTGCACATAACGTTATTGTGTTTCTTCACGGAATTGACCGCTACAAATAGGCTTACTTACTGAACAATTTTGTCTCTTTAATTAAACGGAAAATATTCATTTATACACAAACTAAATTATTAGGTTAATGAAAATACGGATTTGCATTTTAGAAACTCCCAAACCACAAATAAATTTCAATATAAATGTTTCCTTGGTCAATTTCAATTTTAAAAACGAATTTTTTATTTATTAGAAAATAACCCTTCACTGCAGTATTTACCTGTAAATTAATTTATATTTCAGTACCATGAAAAGGTTACCAAAGTACAACCACTCCCTAATGACAAATGGAAAGTGACAACCCAAAAATCGGAAAATTCATACGACGCTGTGTTTGTTTGCAACGGCCATTTTCGTTATCCAAAATTTCCAAAAATTGTCGGTCAAGAATTATTTACAGGATTTCAAATGCACAGCGCCGACTATCGAAATCGCGCGTTATACAAAGACAAAAAGGTGTTGATCATTGGTGCCTCTTATTCTGGAAGAGATATTGCCAATCAAATTAAAGACATCACGAAAATTGTAACTCTTCCTTTAGAAATCTAACTTTTGACCATCGTAGCTCTTGTAGGTGTACTTAAGCCATTGGAAGCTCACGAATATAAAAATTGAAAACGTTTTAAGTAAACCGCCAGTAGTACTTTTTGAGTGCAAAAGCGTCGTTTTTGCTGATGGTTCAAACGAAGACATTGACATTGTTATTTACTGCACAGGTTTGTTTTTTTTTAGTTAAATTTGTAACTTAATTAATTTATGTATTTCTAAGGATACGAGTATCGATTTTCTTTTCTGGACGAAAGTTGTGGAATAACAGTAAATAATAATTGGGTCCAACCTTTATACAAACACGTCATAAACGTAGAACATCCGACGATGTTTATAATTGGGTACCCTTATTCTTTACCATCATTTTTAGCTTCCGATCTACAAGTATTGATAATCAAATTAATTATTTTAAGGTTAATCTTTAATTTTAGGCCCGGTTTTCTCTAACTGTTTTAGAAAATAAAAGTCTACTACCTTCGAAACAAAATATGTTGAAAGATTTAGATGAATACGTGTGCAATTTAAAAAAGAAAAATATTCCCCAAACGCACTTTCATAAAGCTGAATTGGGATTGAAAGCGTATTTTGCAGACTTGGTAAAAATTTCCGCAATCAAACCTTTCCCGCCTGTTTTATTAAAATTATACATTCATAAAATAAAAAACCCTGGCAAAGACGACAAAATATATAAGATTTTGGATGATGAAAATTATGCTGCATGTTCTAAATCAAATGTTTAGACTAAGTAAAATTTGCATTAAATTATTTTTTTAAATGGATTTAAAATTATTGAAATTAAAAAAAAACATGAAATCCAATAATAATTGAAATAGTTTTTTACGACACTAAATTGGATGCAATAATATATCACCGTTGTGGTAAGTCAACTTGTAGACGAGATTTTTGGGATGATTGTTGTCAATCAGATCAAACTAGAAACCTTGTCTACATTTTCATGGGGTCAATCGTCAAGTCAAACACATATGATGATTACGTTAGGGTCACCACTTTGGTTGTTAAAATTGATTTCTTCATAGTTTGCGACGTAAGCGTTAAGAAATAATTGAAATGGTATTGCGCTGCACTATCATATGAGTTATTTATAATTTTTACCACAAAAAAGTTACGTTGTAGTTGATTAGGGAGGAGTATGCGTTTTCCAGATGGGTGATTAGGTGTAGTTTTTGTTCTGATTACGGTGTATACATAGTTTTAGTTCTTTTGTATTTCCTACATTGAGGGCTACTGAATTGATAATATGTTTGCGGTTCCTAATCACCACGAACACGGCGTACGGAATTTCTAATTTGAAACGACTGGTCAACCCAAACATAAATGCTAGAAACTACATTATGTGATTTACTATTATTACTCCTTTTAATTCGTAGTTAGTTGGGGTTCCTTCGTGTCTTAGGAGTGAGCATACAACTGTTACGGTCCAAAATATTTAAGTTGCGCGTTGCGACGAGAATCAAATTTACCGCGCATGAAACGTATTTTCGTATTGGTGGATCGGAATTTTCGGAGTTTTAATCGAAACGATGGGCCGACGTCTTGGAACTTTCTCTTCATCTTGGGCGATTGGCGATGCTGTACGAAGCTAAAAACTTCATATAAAATTTCAATGTGGCTTCAATAATTGCACGATAAATTAGTGTGGAAATATAAATCCAACCGATTGCGCCCACGTGTCTAGACCTCCTATTCTACTCATAATTGACTGTCTGGATAATTCCTGGGAATTGGGAATCCTTTGTGACACAAAACGTGCATGCGATCGCGCTGTCGTCGACCTCGAAGATACACGGCCGAAATTACTTCAGCAGTTGGGGGTCAAGCACGTAGTGTACCTGCTATTGCAAAGGCAACAATCTGCTCCCAGAGCTGTGTCGTCTACTTCTTCTCAGAGAAATCCTACTGATCTTCGAGTAGCTGTCAACTGGCTGTCGTTAGCAAGGACCTTTCTTATCAGCACTACATGCATCAGTATACAGCTAAGTTATCGTTTTAAGAAACCAATTCATTTTGCATGCGTTCGAAACTTAAGTACACGCGACATCAAGCGGTTGTATCTTTAGCGTTTAAGAGAATTGTTATTTGGGGTAGTCTCCAACCACCCACGCTCGTTGTTGTTGGCACTAACTCCCTCAGAGTTGGGGCGCTGTCATTATTGCGGGGTAAGCTAAAACAAAAGGCCTTTTAGATTGGCGGGAATTACATTCCGTGTTAGAACGAGTGTACTATTAGTTTTTAAGTCACCGCGTGTACATGACGTGTGTACGTCGAGTTTCCTTAATCACCAACCTTAAATTTGTACGCTACTCCTATTTTGGCGTTAATAAACGAAAAACTTAACTGAATGACTACATACTTGAACGCAAACTATAACTAATTGGTTATTGCTAATGCACGCAAGTTTCATGCGACAGACTCTATCATTTCTCCTAGATACTCCTAATATTTTAAATTGTATGTGCTATATTTATATGTCTTTTGTCTCTCTTTGATTTGTGTTGTTGTAGCGTGTTAGACTCTAAGTAAAACCTAGTGAATTCCTGTTGATCGGTTTTATTTCTCTCCGTTACCCAGCAGGTGGCGCCTCGTTACGCAGCAGTTATTTTTTTTAGTTCTCCCAAGAACCTTCCCCACCTCACCAACTTAGTCGGACACTACTGTGCTAACGCTTATAAATACGGGATCTCCCACAAATTTAGTACGCTATTTCAAGCCAAATATTCTTCTTTCTTTTTTTTAGGCTAGAGCCGTCACTTTATTTTTATCTCTTATTATTTGTGAACCGCAACCGTTACACAACAAAGGAATGAACCACAAGTTAGTAACTTCTGTGTTATTACTGTGTTCAATGAACCATTCATAAATAGCTCGCACTCCTTATTTTGTAAGTTAATCAGTGAAGTTTAATTATTTGGAAGGTATGCAGGAGGTATTGAATTTCATTATGAAAGGCACCCTGTTTGGGGCAGACAAATCTTCTGCATTTCTCAACACAGCCCCTACGTTTTCCCGGCCCATTGCCGGCGGTGATCTTAGCGAAGACTATAATTATACTCGGGCAGTTCGAGCAAGTTGCACCTGACTTGGTCACTGATAGCTACACTGGCTTTTAGACAATATTTTCTCTTTAAACTAATGACCAAGTACCATCGCCTCAGATAATGCTGCAGTATTTCCGAGTGACAAATTCAAAACCTACTATCATCGAAATAGAATAACACAAAAATTCGTATCTCCACTAATGAATTGGTAGTCGTTTTGTTGAAACTTTTAAATACCAAATGAAAACAAACAATACAAACTCAAGCGATAGCTAAGACCGTTAATTACCTAAACTACTATAATAAATACACAATTAATTGACGGCACGACATACAAGCCAAATTTCCGTATGTGTTGTCCATGTTGTCGTTCACTTTTGAGATAAGGGCCACCAAATTTTTTTATATAATCAGACGTATCGAGATGAAATGGAAAACAAACGGTCAAATTTATATCTTAGATTTAGTCGATACTCATCTCCTAATTGATTTTATTAATCGGATGCCATTACTTTGTAATTTCTTTGGCCAGAATGTAAAAAATGCCAAATGGTTATGCTTTAAATTTTGTTTTGTTTGAGGACTCTTCGGGGTTGGAGGTGTGGAATATAAAAATCAATCCGTTAAGACAAACAGGCCAACACAATGTTATTAAAAAATCTATTAATCCGGCAAAACGTAACAGGTACGATTTTATTTAGGGTTTTATTTGACGTTTATAAAAACAAATTTCTTCAAGGAATTATTACATTTATGGAGGAGGCAAAACACCAAAACAGTTATATCACGTCGTTTGCTTATTTATACATCGTAACCATAAAAAAATTAAATAATTCTATTGAGTTATATAATCTTGACGAACAACTTTATTACAATAAACTTACCATCATGAGATAAGATTGAATATTCCAGATGGTAATAACGAAAACGAAATAAACTTTTTTTATTATCGACAACAAAATAATGATAAAAGACGTATTGAACAGTGCATCAACCGGAAGCGACCACCGGATGGTCAGAGCCCAATATTTCATAGCTAGATGCTTCTTTTTCCTCAGCTTTTGATATTTTTCGGTATTAAAAATTAAAACTAGGAAAAACTTCATTGACTAATTCCGTCTATTCCGCCTCTAATACTCCTTCCAATAAAATGTGACATATATCGATATCCGTTTATGTAGATTTAGATATGAAAATGCGAAATACAGTGGATAATGATTTCAAAAATTCTTTATAAATTGGTAAATCCAATGTAAATTAGGCTTTAATGTAGAAGTAAATGAAATAAAGCGGAGATAACTAAGGACCTCTCTTAGTTTACATTAAACAACTTAAGTCGATTGAAGGCAAAAAAGCTCTAATTAATATTAAAAATTTTTGGCGAGAAGTGTTTATGTGATAAATCTCGGCAGATTTATATCTAGGAAAATAGTGTATGTTAATTACAATAAATTCTATGACTGTCTGCCGTTGATAATTGATCAACATCTTACTCAGTATACTTACTTCATCTGTCAAATTTTATAAATTCGTGCATATATCTCTCTGCTATAACATAGATTTTGGCATCCTGCATGCAACAGTTTACAAGAGATTTAACCGACCTTTTTCTACTACACTACAAGCGTTATCAATACTCACCATAATTGAATTCAAACCGAAATAGCTTAATAAAAACCGATACAAGAGGTAACTTAGCGGTTGTGCCAACAGAAATACACATACTCTTGACTAGGTGGCGCTGATGGCATTTATTAGCAGTTCCTATACGAAATTTATGTAGGTTTATAAAATCCCAATTATCGAAACATGAAAATAATATGTATCTTGCGATGATTGTTTAGTGTACTTCAGTAATGAAGGTGGATTATATGAACATCAAAATTTTCGTTGTAACAATATAAGGGTTCGACTTCTCTCGAAGGGAACTGTGAAATGATGGTTTGGAAACGGACTATCTAGAAATATTTTAAAATTTGGAGAAATTAAAAAAAATAAGATAACCTTTCCGTGTATGCAGATTTTAGTTCTTTACTGGTGTATGCAGATTTTGGTTCTTTACTGATGCCTACTGCATACTGTAAAAAGGTGATGTAGAATCATACAAAAAACACATATCTATCAGCGTTATTCTTTTAGATATTGTATAAAAAGGTTATAAAATAGCAGTGTTCTTGAACCCGCATAGCTTGGTCTATCGTGTTCCAACAGGTAAATCTTACTTTTTCAACGTAAATCTCTCTCTCTTTTTAGCGCATTTGCTCATTCCCGCTATTGTCTAGCCAGTTTTATGTTATATCATCTATGTTATCTAGTTGAAACAAATATCTTATACTTTTATGTCACCATCTTAATTTAGATACTTGTTGTATAAAAAGGTTTAATGTCAATATGTATGATAAACATGTATAGCGCGGTGGCGAAACCGCATAGTCACCCAAAAGAGAGATCAGTAACGGTAATAAGGTCATAGCAAGGTTTAACGCAGTATTTGGAAATTTCATGGCGAATGTAGATAAGTGTACGGATGCAATAGTTGCAATAGTGTCGACAAACCCGCCAAAAAAGAAGAAACCGGTTAAGCAGTTTTACAACAAGAGTTTATCAATAAATCCAACAGTTGTTTAAACCTGTTCTACAAACCATGGTTTTAAACTTATTTAAAAAAAAACAGTGGTTTTAAACCGGTTTCCTGACGATATGTCCTGATCTGGATCCCTGATTAGTGCGAATCGGAATATTATTTCGTGATCAATGTAATAATTATGTTTAATCAAGTTTTTCTCTCACTCGTATACGCTACCGTTTAACATTTGTCTATATTTAGAGCCATACAGCATGTACAATGTTTGAATTATGTTGAAGATAATCACATTAAGTTAGAAGCCTGTACATATAATTTTAAATCAGCAGTAAAAAGAGCTTCGTTGTTCTAGCACGCCCAATCGTGCATGTTTTTCATAATTTGATAAAGCCCAAGTAGAGATTGTTTATTTGGGTATAGCTAAGGTCTTTGATCGTATTCCAAACAACATTTTTCTTGTTAAAATGAAAACCTATGTGCCTCATAGCTCACTACTGTTATTCTTTCACTCATATCTTATCAGCCACCACCAATATGTAACATTTAAGAATTATTCATCTCGCTCGATATTCTCCAATTCTAAAGTTGCTCAAGTGCCAAACTTAGTCCCACCTCTTCTGTTTTTTTAATTTTTACCAAGGATATAACAGGCGGTCTGATCATACTCTTTTTACTGCTGATTTAAAATTATATGTACAGGCTTCTAACTTAATGTGATTATCTTCAACATAATTCAAACATTGTACATGCTGTATGGCTCTAAATATAGACAAATGTTAAACGGTAGCGTATACGAGTGAGAGAAAAACTTGATTAAACATAATTATTACATTGATCACGAAATAATATTCCGATTCGCACTAATCAGGGATCCAGATCAGGACATATCGTCAGGAAACCGGTTTAAAACCACTGTTTTTTAAATAAGTTTAAAACCATGGTTTGTAGAACAGGTTTAAACAACTGTTGGATTTATTGATAAACTCTTGTTGTAAAACTGCTTAACCGGTTTCTTCTTTTTGGCGGGTTTGTCGACACTATTGCAACTATTGCATCCGTACACTTATCTACATTCGCCATGAAATTTCCAAATACTGCGTTAAACCTTGCTATGACCTTATTACCGTTACTGATCTCTCTTTTGGTGACTATGCGGTTTCGCCACCGCGCTATACATGTTTATCATACATATTGACATTAAACCTTTTATACAACAAGTATCTAAATTAAGATGGTGACATAAAAGTATAAGATATTTGTTTCAACTAGATAACATAGATGATATAACATAAAACTGGCTAGACAATAGCGGGAATGAGCAAATGCGCTAAAAAGAGAGAGAGAGATTTACGTTGAAAAAGTAAGATTTACCTGTTGGAACACGATAGACCAAGCTATGCGGGTTCAAGAACACTGCTATTTTATAACCTTTTTATACAATATCTAAAAGAATAACGCTGATAGATATGTGTTTTTTTGTATGATTCTACATCACCTTTTTTACAGTATGCAGTAGGCATCAGTAAAGAACTAAAATCTGCATACACCGGAAAGGTTATCTTATTTTTTTAATTTCTTCAAATTTTAAAATATTTCTAGATAGACCGTTTCCAAACCATCATTTCACAGTTCCCTTCGGAACCCTTATATGGTTACAACGAAAATTTTGATGTTCATATAATCCACCTTCATTACTGAAGTACACTAAACAATCATCGCAAGATACATATTATTTTCATGTTTCGATAATTGGGATTTTATAAACCTACATAAATTTCGTATAGGAACTGCTAATAAATGCCATCAGCGCCACCTAGTCAACGATACATAACATAAATTATTAATTTAAATGAACAATTTAATTATAAACAAATCTACAATTAATTATCGTTAAAAACGCTTATTAAATTGCCTAGACGTTCGTTTATTTCAAATTCTTTTGACAAGTCGTCAATCGTTTTGTGTCCCCAAGCCAACGTGTGAAAACCGTCTTCCATAATGTAACGTTTGTCGTCTTGAGCAGAAAGTGCAATCTTATTTTTTAATTCTGTATACATTGTATGAAAATGTGATCGAAAAACATACATTTTTTATATACAGATTTTCCTTCAGTCACTACTCGTTTATAATCGTTTAAAGTTAAATGTTTGTTTATAACGTATTGCTTTACACCTTTGGCCTTTTTTATTAAATCCGACAATAATTGTATACAATACGCTTTTGCTCCAGTTTCTAAAAACAACGCAATCACGTTTCCGGCGTATTCATCTTTCACTTTTCCCAACATCGGTGTTCCGCGAGGAATGTCATGAATATTATCGATATGATAATTAGATGTATCGAATCTATTTATGTCGTTTTTCATATCTTCGTACACGTTCTCCGATTTTATTTCTAAAATCAACGAATCGGTATCCGTATATAGCAATTCGACATTATTGTAGTATTTACGCTTTAAATAATCATAAAAAATTCGTACATGACGGTTTTGACAATTCTAAAATTGCAAATCCTACAAACAAAGGCTTATTATATCGAACTTCTAATACTTCCATTTCTACGGCCACCAAATTATCGCAAAATATTTTACTCGATTTAAAATTAGGTTTCGCTACAAGTGCTTCCACTCCGGCTCTTCTATAATACGATTCCCAATGCGTCACCAATCTGATGTCTACCCTATTTTCGACATTTTCCATTGTTTTGCCGAAAACCATGTTGTTCATCAACTTGTAATGATTTTTTCGAATTCGTTACTAGCGTTGTTGCGTTTGTTCGTATTAAAATCTATATATTGTTTCATCCAATTCGACTGTTTAAATTGTAACGCTCTATGAACGTGTAAAAGTTTTAAACCGTGGTCGAGGCATTGCTTTAGATTAACGTAGTGTATTATATATTTCCTTTTGTCGTATAAATTTGGAACTAACTTCTTAAATTTTCCATTGGGAGGAAACATTTCTTCGGGACAAAACGGTAAACAATTATGGTATTCGTGCAGTTCTTTCGGATACTGAAGATCTACTTCAAATACGTATCCCACGTCTGATTCTTCATCGAGATCGCAAATCGATAACTGTTGAATTTCGGTTTCCGTTAACCATCGAAATTCTCCCGTAGGCAATTTACGTCGCATGGAGTGGCCATATAAATTCGTAGCATCCAAATAAAGGATGTAAGATGACGGTTTCGACTCGTTATAATAGGGAGTAAATTTATTGTTCGCCTTAGCCAAACGTTTCGAACACATGCTGATGCCGCCGCGTATACCGCTTTTAAAAAAATGCACCATATCGATATCGGTCAACAAATCGAGTTTTACGCCGGTCATCTTTAATAAAGCGTCCCAACCGAATCCGGGCGCCGTAAAATAATGACACGGATCTAATTTATAATATTCAATGCATATGGTGCGAAAATTTTCAAAAATATCCGACAACAATAATACGTCCGACTTTAAATATACATCACTGTAATCGCCTAAAGTATTACACTGAAAAACGTTCCACACTCGCAGGGCTCTCGCGTAATTTTCTTCCGAAACGTGTTCATCGTTTAAAACATCGTAAAGTCTATGCGATCAGGTAACTTCGTAACATCGAGTTTCTCAAAAGAATCCACAAAAGAATAAGGAAAACCCCTTTTTGACGTATTAATTCAAATTTTACATCGTCCGGGTAGTATTTTCTAATTTCTGAACATTTGTCATTTTTAAATACGATCCGAGTTTTTCCAATGACGACGCCATAAATCTAAACGAATCGACGAATCGCAACTTTATAAATTGTTTATAGCTTTTTCCTTTAGAATCGGTCCAAACATCTACCAACACTTTTTTGAAAACGAAATGTATTTTCTTTATTTTGAGCAATCACGTCTACTTCTTCCTTATTCAAAGCAATTTCTTTTTACGAACATGTGACAGTCGTAATTAGATAGGTTGTGAAAAAATATCGGTATAAATTTAGGAACTTTGTAATTTAAATTGCACACCGAATGCGCGGGACCGCGATATAAACCGGTCATATGATCGTGGTCGTACACTTTATCATTAATTTCCATAAATTTTGTACATATGTGACAATAATTAGCGTTACGAAAAGATTCTTCTTGAAAATCTGCTAAAGGAATCATATCTTTCACGTCACTTTTATATTTTTATAAATTTGTACAACGTCATTTTCTAACGTATTCATAAATGTTTAAGCGGCGTTTTTTCCACGAAACATTTTTAGTTTTGACAAACCATCGTCGTAACTACATTTAATGTGATAAGCGAAAGAATACGGTTCGTGTTCGTAACATTGTACCGTATACGATGAATTTTCCATGTCGGGGTTCCGGTTAAGGTTGTCGTCTTCAGCAATCGGTTTTAGCATAGCTTCAAAATCTGCATACACTACGAATGGAAGTTTCAATTGTTTTTCAACATTTTCAAACTCTAACAAGTTTTCTCTCACCTCTTTTCCATATTTGTTTATTTTCATCGCGACAGTTGGTAAATTTACTTTCACTTTGTTGCAATCGTCATTTTGATGTCGAATGAGATCTGTTTCGATCGAAAAATGTACTAAACATCCTTCACATATATATTTTTATGTTCGTTACGAGACTTTTGCGATGAAATCAAACGAGATAAGTTTTTGATCCAACAATAATGACTATTTCCCGAATCGTCGGTCACCAGCAGCAAATTTACATGGCGAGATTGTTTTTGTTCACAAACGTACAACGTAATTATAGTGTGAGTCATTTTTGTAAAACGCTATTAAAGTTACTACTTACGCCGTACACATTTACAGATATGTTATTTAAACGTTCAAACGTCGGTACATCACTTAATTGTACTGGAAATTTTATATTTGAAAAATTGAATCCGACAGTTCGATAATCGGGATACGACGAAGTTCTTTGAGATAATCCTTTCGGTTCGTAAAAAGCAGACGTTATGGCCCACGCAAAGCAAGCGTTATCAGAATTGTTAATGTTAATAACCGCATGTTTTGTTTTAATAGCATACGGTAAATCTATATAACTCGATGCACTTATTGGATTATATTTATTCACATTAATTTCAATATATATAATATTTACTAAAGACCATCCAGAATCTCTTTCTTGAAATTCCGACATTTTTTGTTTTATTTCTTCCAAAAATCGGAGGCCATACTGATAATTTTATTTTTGGTATTAAACGATTTTATTTCACTATCCATTTTAGTCGACAAAAAATACACTCCGAAACATTCCAAATTTACTTTAATCGATTTGTGCAAATCAACGATGCTTTGTACAAGAGCTAAAACTTTTTCCCGAATATCATGCCCAAACTCGTTAATATCCACGTAATGTTTATTACCGCTAACTCTATAACTCACTATTTTATTACCAAACGCGCCAGCAATTTTTCGATTCTGTCATCCATTATAACGAACGCGTTTTTCTTATGTGCGTTACTTCGCAAATGTGCAGAGTAACACACGCTCGAAATATATACGTTACACATTTCACAAAGTACGTCACTTGAAGAGCAACCTTCATTGTCGGCACGACGTTTCTTAACGATGCACGATGACATTTGATGTCTTTTAAATTATCGCGTCGGGTAAACGTTTTTGCACAGTTTTCACATTCCATCTTTAACGACTTAAAGTTCAACTTACGACTGAACTAGAAACAATACTGAACTCCTTCTTCAAACCCTCCCTCTTATATAGTACAACGATAACCTTGAGACGGTAATTAAGGGTCAAAATTCTTACAACGATGTATATAACAAACAACACAGGTCAATAGAATGAATACCTTCAGACAGTAATCAATTGTAAACATCAGAATTCTTTGAACGATTATTTTTGTCTGGTTTATAATTTATACCAAGGATAACACGTACTTCAATGCATATACAAAACACAGGTCAATGAAATGAATACGTTAATAAAACAACTTCCAGACAGTAATAAATTTTAGGCATCAGAATTCTTTTAACGATTATTATGGTTTGGTTTAAAATGTATACGATGTCTATAGAATGCAGTACAGGTAAATGATACAGGTCAGTATGATGCATACGTTACGACTGTTAAGACCACCAAGGATAACACGTATAATGCATATACAATTACCTCCTGCAACGCGTACGAAAGAACCTCTGCCGACAATTGCTTTGAGGAACTGTCAACCATTTGCCGGTTGAAGAACCTCCGCCTACAATTGCCTTGAGGAACGCTTACCCATCTGCCGGTGACAGAACCTCCGCCTACAATTGCTTTGAGGAACTGTCACCCATTTGCCGGTTAAAGAACCTCCTCCTTGACAAAGGAGGAGGTTCTTTAACCGGCAAATATACCCTACTGATGTATCGCCAGATCTTAGTGAACCCTGACGATGCAATTTATCAAAAGATCTTTTTTCGCCATGACTTAAATAAACCCATTGAACCTCACACGCTCAGCACAGTAACCTATGCGACTGCATGTGCATTTCACTTAGCAATTCGTACTCTTCATCAACTGGCTGAGGATGAGGGCCATGCTCATCCTGAGGTTGTCGTCGCATTATTACGCGACTTCTATGTCGATGACTTATTTACTGGAGCAAAGACTGTAGCGAAGGCTAAGATTCTCTGTGACGAACTTATCACTTTATTAAATAAGGGCCAATTCCGTCTTAGAAAATGGGCATCAAACGAGCCTAGTCTTGTAAAAAACTTGCACGAGGTTTCGAAGGAACCCACATGTCCCTAGACCCTGATGCCTCTATTAAGACGTTAGGGATTCAATGGAGTCCTCGCGGGACACTCTAGTTTATAAAATAAGTTTGCCTAGTGTAACGTCAACCACTAAGCGTACTATCCTCTCTCAAATAGCAAAATTGTTTGATCCTTTAGGCTTTTAGGACCAATATTAGTTTACGCAAAAATAATAATTTAGCTATTATGGAAGGCTGGAGTAGCGTGGGATGAATCCATTCCTGTCGCAATTCATTCAATGTGGATTCAATACCAATAGAAGATTTGAAATTTAAGCGCTACTCTTCTACCTGCGGAGCGACCAACTTCCAGCTACACGGCTTTTGCGACGCCAGCGAACGGGCCTATGGCGCTTTCATCTACGTGCGTTCCTCCAATGCAAGCGGCAATCTTTGCATTCGATTAATTTGCGCTAAGACGCGAGTTGCGCCCGTTATCGCTTTATCTTTACCTTGTCTGGAATTGTGCGCAGCTTTGTTGCTTTCTCGTTTATATTATACCGTCAGTCAAACATTGCTACTACTTATCAAACACGTATACTTATGGTCGGATTCCACGATTACACTACATTGGATAAACACTCCTCCTCATCTGCTCAAAACCTAAACAGGGTAGCGGAAATTGTAAGACTTACTAGTCGCTGTAACTGGCGTCACGTAGCTTCTCATGACAACCCTGCTGATCTTATTTCTCGTGGTCAAACTCCTGCTGAATTTATTGCCTCTACAGTCTGGCAAAACGGACCTAGTTGGCTGAGCGCTTGCTCAAATTGAGATTCCTGAAACTTAAACCGGCTCTTCCCTCGCATGTAATCTGCATGAAAATTCAATACAGCAACAAAGACCTCTTAGAAAGATATTCATCCTTTCGTACGCTTTAGCACGTCATTGCGTATATCACTCGCTTCATTTATAATACCCAAAATAAAGGACGGCGCAGACTCGGCCCACTCAGCTCATTTGAACTTCAGGAATCTCGCAACTTAATTGTAAAAATAACTGAGCTCTCAGCATTTTGAGCTGAGATAAACCAACTAAAAATCAATGAACCGCTGCCGAATAACAGCAAACTGATTCCTCTAAACTCGTACATTGACAACCAAGGTTTGCTGAGAGTCGGAGGGAGACTTTCTAAATCGGAATTAACTGAAGAGCAACGACATCCTCTTTTATTGCCTGCTCATCATCATGTCACGCGCATGATTGTAACGGAAGAGCATCTTCGACTCCGACACGCCGGTACTCAAGCTACCCTGTATTCAGTGCGTCAAATACTCCACCAATGCATAATTTGTTTTCGAGCTAAGCCACGTCCTGCTGACCACATTATGGGAAACCTCCCCAAATCACGAGTTACGGCGCTCGCCTCTTTTTGCGCGTAGGAATAGACTACTGTGGTTCGTTATATATCAAGGAGAAACGTTTTCGCAATCGCAATCAAATAAAGGCATATGTAGCCGTATTCGTGTGCATGTCAACTAAGGCTGTACATTTGGAATTAGTGAGCGATCTTTCTACTAATGCTTTCCTAGGAAGTTTACGGCGATTATTTGCTAGGGCGCGGAAAGTCTCTCGAGATTTACTCAGACAACGCTACGAATTTTGTTGGGGCTTGCCGTGAAATTAACCAACTGCAGTTTCTTTTGAATTCTGAAGGGCATAAAAAGACCGTATTAAGGTTTGCAACTGACGAAAGGATAAACTGGCACTTTATTCCTCCAAGGGCTCCCCATTTTGGTGGTCTGTGGGAGGCAGCTTTAAAGTCATTTAAACATAATTTCATTCGCACCGTGGGTGACAACTTACTAACATTTGAGCAGTTAGAAACGTATGTGATTGAAATTGAAGCAATTTTAAATTCACTTTCAATCTCTCCTATGTCCTCTGATCCCAGCGATTTACTTCCTTTAACCGCTGACCATTTCCTGATTGGTGGTTCTTTAACGAGTGTCAGTAAAGACGATTTTGCAAACATCCCATCCAATCGGCTGTCAGCTTGGCAGCATGCTCAGAAATTAAAGCAGCATTTCTGGAGAAGATGGCATAAGGAGTACCTTCATCAGCTGATCCAATTAAGCGGCCATTGCACTCAGCCCAATAAACTCCAAGTTAGTACTATGGTGCTTCTCATAGAAGAAAATCTTCCCCTGCTTCAATGGCCTCTCGGTCGTATAACTGCAATCCATCCTGGGGAAGATGGCATCGTTCGAGCAGTCACGGTAAGAACTTTCACCGGTGAAGGCAAGAGATGCGCAAAAAGGTATGCCCTTACCAATCGAGTAATTTAGCGACTTCACCACGAATTTGAACTTGAATCCGTTCAAGGGGGGCGGCATGTTACGTCTCGACAATCAATGTTTTTATAAGTTTTTGTTACTTTAAGTTTAAAGTCTAAGATAATATGTCCTATTAGGTATTAGCAATAAAACTGTCTGTTAAGTAGTCATTTACCTTGTAAATAATCCCCCAAACCTGAGTGACGTGGCGACAGGGTAAGAAAATCAGTTTGTTATTTCAGCCGCATAAGTTGACATTCTCTGCCTCGCTCAAAAAGGGAGCTTATGCTTTACAAATCCGATTTCTTGATGTTTTCTTGGGATTGGCTAATATCTGAGGTTAAGGCGGTCGTTTTGCTTACGATTATGTTACACATTTCCTTTGCTGTAAAATATTTATTTTTGTCAGTATAAAAAATGTCTTTGCATCGCTAAGTTAAATAAATAAGGTTTCCAATTAAGTGAGAAGTTTAATTATTACAACCAACTTCACATCCAAATTATCATCGTGCAACGTAATGCAAGGCATCAATCGCGGCAAACTAGTCGCGATCCAAAACAGAGGTAATTTAGATGGAATGTGTGCGTCTAAGTAAACTGAAAATTATTTCGAAACTCGACAATTGAGAAACTTTTGGTTAAAACAATAAAAATTTAACAAATCACTTAGGACTTAAAATGGTTGATCTCAACTTCAATAAACTTTACGAAGTGTATTTTACGAAGTGTGTTAGTCGAACTAATACTAGTTCTCACATCGTAAAAAACCTAATATCGTAAAATTACATTTTCGTTAATTACCATCGCCAATTTTAAATTATGATCCAGTGTTGAATGCTTTGTAAGAAAATCCCAAAAGTACGCTAATGTTCTTATTGACATTAAGCGACGGAAAAACTTTGTACGATTTTTGGGCTGTAGTTAATTTTGTTTAACTTTTCGAATGAGTTGAATGGAAATATTTGTAATACGTCTTACTATATTAGATTATTTTGAGAGTACATTATACATTCATGTATTTGTAAATTTATTGTATTATCTTAGGTAACTAATGTTCGCGACGATCATTCGAGTATTTATTTATAATTTTGCATAAGTTTATTAAGTGAACTACGTAACTAGTTACGTTAAGTTTAAAAATTTGAATTCGTTCAAAAAATCATACATTTCGTGACTGGTAATAAATACCTATTTTAAAACTGTGTTCAAAAACTAAAGCTGCGACATTTTAAACTTTTTTTGTCGTGTAGGTGACATTATTTATGTTGTAACACGAATTAAGACACTATGTGTATTGTTTATATACCTACAATAATCTAAAACAATGACATTAAAAAATAAAATTGTGCTAATTTTTTATGTCATTGAAAAAATATCATGACTGTCGATAATGATATTCAGCACCAAAAAAACAATTTAAATGATAGATTACAAACCAGGTCAAGAAGCTGAACTTTGACTATTATAAATGTAAATTAGATATAGTAAAGTTTTAGTTCTCAAGGAATCAGATTCATGACCATACTATTTAACTTTACTTACTTAAAAGAGTGAAAAAAAATTCAGATTTTACACGTTATTATAAATAGATATAACTTTATAAGCACAATCTGCATTTGCCTTTAAAACAAAAATTACCAAGCAACCTTGAGCACAGTCAGTTCTTAGATGGGTGACCACAATTATTCTCTCATTATTGAACTAAAAAGTAAACAAGGGCCTTTAATAATCAGAACTTTAATTACATCTAAATGTTACCACGAGTATAAACCCAACACTATAAATTACTCTAGTTTACTATTTTATCTTATCAGGACATTTGTAACGAACATATTTATTTGGAGATTAATGAGTAGTTTTGTTTTAGTTTTTAGTAATTCTGCAAGCAAATTCACTATTTAGTTTAGTTCTTCATCTATAATAGTTGGAATAAAAGTTGTACTAGGGAAATAAATGCCGTTTTGGTGAGTTTTACCTAAAAAATAATACGTTCAAAAATATACAGTTTCGCCAAGATACTACATCTTTTACTTGTCATTTATTTAAATAATTTTTGTGTAGTCTTCAAAAACTGACATAGTTTGTAAATATACACTGTGTTCATTTAAGATTTTGCCAAAACATGTCGATTTTTGTTACAAAGTGAGACATTTTTTACTTTAAAATGGTTTAGATATATCCCTCTAACTCCTAGGTACCACAATTTAAAATTTTAAATTGAACTACTCCATCAAACAGTTTATGGAAAAAAATATTTTTTTAATAAAGGTGCGTATAGATTGCTAGAAATTATTTTCAACCTTATAGATTGACCCAAGTTTCGTATGTCAATACACGACACTGTTTTAATCCTTAATGTTTTCTGTGAAAATTTCATCAATTGTCAAATAAAGTGGTGGGGGAAGCTTAGACTTAAGTTTTGAAAATGCTCATTACTCTGGTTTTAGTAAAATTAGCTTTATTTGATAGAACTATTTATACTTAATTTTTAACCTTACAAACCAATACTGGATACTTTTTTTCAAACACAGGTAGAGGTGTTATGTTAGCACCTTGCACATTTTGTTACATTTTTGAAAAAATTTAAATTAATATTTTTTTTCCATATTTGGATAGAGCAAAAAAAGTTCAAAAAACTGACGAAAACCTCTACTTGATACCTTTCTTTAAACCGGAAATATTTACGAAAATGTAAGTAAATCACTATCACCGTATGTGTGTAATCATTGCCTCATTAAATTTGAAAATCAAGGGTGACGTTTTTTTCTTTACTCCACCTGAAGTTGGATTTCATTTAACTTTGTCTGATTATTGGTATAACCAATGGTCACTTTAATAGTTTGGTATAATAATTTTTAGCATATTATGGAAATGGAAATTTAACTTACATTTGATAATTCCGGCGACAAAATCATTTGAAGTTATGGATTTCGAATTTTTCTAAGATGGTTAGTCTGAATTGGGCTCTATATCGTCCAATAATTGAAGGTTCCTTTTACCTCTTTACTAATTTTGCCTTTGACGTAGAAAATTGAGGTGAACTTCCTGTTCTAAAAGAGGTAAAACCTGATGAAGTACTATTATTATTTAAGTGGTAACGGAAATAAGCCCCATGCCAAGTTCTTAATGTTGTCGGAGAATTTATTAACCGCCCTCTTCTACGTCGTAAGTAACATTTCTTGATTTATAACCATTGTGAACTTTAGATCTTATCGCCAAGTATTGACGTTTTAGAACTCTCGCCGGGTAATGTTTGATTGAAATGAATAAATACCAAGCAATTTATCTAATTATTGTTGTTTAATTGAAAAATAGTATCAACACCTTTACTGTCCACCTGTTTTTTTGGAACTGGCTACTACTTGCCCATTCCAGGTGTCCATTGAAGATAAACTTATCTATATATCCAGCCGAGGACATCTTTGTTCCAGCTTCTCTCTCTTCTACCTGTCTACATTAGCACTTATCCGTTTTGGAATACGAAACGACTACTTTTCATCGTAGTCATCGATAAACCAGATAAGTTGAAATTGTCCATGTTTTAAGTTCTTAATTTATTTAAAACACGATTGTATCTGTATTCTGCACGAACTTTGACAAATGTTCTTCTACTATTAGCGTGACACGATTCAGTAATTCTTCTCCGCAATTCACCAAGTGATGCAGGTTGAGTTTTATAAATAACTGACTTAAGGTAACCCCATAGAAAAAAATCCGGTGGGGTTAAATCTAGTGACCTCGGTGACCACTCAATAGGACCTCTCCTTCCAATCCATTTGTTCGGATAATTAGTATCCAAACAGTACCTAACTGCAGCTGCATAGTGAGGAGGTGCCCCATCTTGTTGGAAGTGCAGCAAGCTAGAGTGCTTTGGTCGTCTCTTTGGTTCTCTAATTCATGCACAATTAAAGGTTCGATGGTGTTTTCCAGCATATTCAGATAAACGTCGGCAGTTAAATTGCCTGGTATAAAGAAGGGGTCAATTAAAGCATCACCTAATATCCCTGCCCAAACATTTAGTTTTTCAGGATATTGAGTGTGACCTTCTCTAAATCGATGCGAGTTCACTCCAGTACCGACAGTTCTGTTTACTGACATTACCAGTCAGCATAAAAGTACATTCATCACTGAAACAAATATTTTTTAATAGTCTAGGTTCAACAAAAATTCTATCAGTCATGATTTCACAAAACTCAATTCGACGGTCTGGATCATCATTGCCTAGTTCTTGAAGAATTTCCGTTTTGTATGGGTAAAACTTATGTAATTTCAATACCTTCCTAATCAACTCATGTGGTAGCCCTGTCATTGAAAATACTTGAAGAGTTGATGCAGTAGGATCTATTGCAAATTGTCCAAGAATCTCAATTTGTCTTCCTTTATTCAGTAATCTTGGGGAACTCCTTTTTCTAAACTTTTCAAATAAATCGCGGATGTACACGTGACTTACAGTTTTTGTCCGGATGCTTCTCATTAAATCTCTGAGCTGTTCTTAAATAACACTGGTTCTGGTAGCCAAATATGAAAATTATCTCCACACGTTCAAGTATACTGTAAACCTTCGTGACAACTACAGCTGAATGACAGTACTGATCGTACAAATGATGAACATTAATGACACTTAAATGTGTCAAGTGAACAAAAAATTATTATCTTAGAAACGGTTTTAAGCATTTTTTGATATCATTTTCGTTTGTGAGACATTGTAAGTTTTTAAATTGACACACGGTATAAACAAAATATAGAGATGAAACACATTAAACGTTCTAGCATTCAATGACGTCTCAAGTGCTTAAACTGACTCTATCATTTTGCTGCGAATAGCGTCTCCTATGCACTGAATCATATCTTCTGTTGTCGTAGGTATCAAAATCAAAGTCTTTCACCCTACCTCATAAGTAAAAATCTAGGCGGGTTACATCAGGTAATAAAAGGAGAACTTGTATTTAAATAATGTTAAAAAAACTTTAAATTGACTTTTAAACAGTACCTCGCAGGACATTGAAATAGGTTACCTATTCCAATCATCATCCAATCATTATATTAAAAAAACATTGTTCTTCTGGTTTTCAATGGCACATTTTCTAAAAGAATTAATTGGCCGTTCAAAAAAATTATATACGTTTGTTCTCTAAGAGGCTTATCAAAGAAAAAAGACCTATAATTTATTTACCGATAATGTTGCAATAAACGTTCACGCTCCACCTTCTTTAATATTGCACCACCTGCATCCCGCGTGGGTTATTGCCTGGCCAGTACTGTATATTATGTATATTGATTCTTTTGTTACTATGGAAAGTTGCTTCGTCCGTCTACAAAATTTTAGATAAAAAGTTTCTGTCTTTGACCATCATGTTTCTCAACCAATAACAGTATGTTAGTCGTAGTCTTCGCCGGTCAAAGCTTGGTAGAGCACACTGTGATATGGATGTAATCTAAGATAATTATTTGTAATTTAGTAGGCGGCTTAGTTTAAGGAATAACAGTGTATTCGAAAGACTGCACTCTGAGGAATGGCTGAGTCTCTGATGATTGTACTCTAACGCCAATATAGTCAATAATATTTTTGAATGTGTTCGTTTATGGTACAACTTCCACCAAATTTTAAAAATTCTATCGTTTACCATAACTGCGCAATCACCCGAGACCAGAACTATGGGACACCCTGTATAAAGTTCTTTGAGTTACATCAACATAATCTTATACAAATCTAATTTGTTATTGACATAGAAGTTCTTTAAAATTAGGTAACGTCAAAGAA
Source organism: Abscondita cerata (assembly GCA_030710515.1). Classification (NCBI taxonomy): domain Eukaryota; kingdom Metazoa; phylum Arthropoda; class Insecta; order Coleoptera; family Lampyridae; genus Abscondita; species Abscondita cerata. The sequence goes on from JALBCR010000414.1 coordinate 235,422, forward strand.
TCCATCTTATTTTAATAAGTCCGTGGTACAATCATACAACGGCTTCCGTGGGTCAAGTTTTTTGAACTTTTTTCGCTCTATTCAATATGGGAAAAAGTGTAAACCGTTCTATTAAAAATTTTTCATAAAATTTGACAAAGTATGTCAGTTGCTGACATAGCGCCCTCTACCGGTGTTCATAAAAAGGATCCAATATTGATTTATAAGACTAAAATTAAGCATAAATACCTCTAATAAATGAAGTTAAGTATACTTAAATGGATTATTCCGAACCAGAGTTATGAGCATTTTCAAAATTGAAGTCTAAGCTTCTCCACCACTTTATTTGGCAAGCGACAAATTTTACATTAACCTATTTTGTTCATAAAACATTAAAGATTAATTCAATTTAATAACCTATTAGCATACGTTACTTTGATATTTCTGGAGATATTTGAAAGTTTTTGTTTTAAAGCTACAATTGCGCCTCCTAGCGAACTTGAAAATTATTTACGGCATTTTGCCATGCTTACTTTTATTAAAAATATTTTAAATAATTAAATTGTGCGATAATTAAATACGGCCCTAATGGATTTTAATAAGCGATATGAGTTTTTTGACAAGGATATGATTTTTGAGAATCTCAAGAATAACTTTCAGTAATCTTAGAGGTTGCCGAACAAGAACTGGTAAATCACATCAGAACCATGGAAATGTAAACCTATGATCTCACTAGAAAAGAAGTCATTTTTTTCTAAAAGAATTATGTAACAAACTAATTTAAAGATAACGTACAGGGGAAAACTGGTTTTGAATTAAGGGCAAGCACGATCTTTCTTTACAAAAACCATATAGAAAAACATAAATAATCGTTTAGTATTTTAACAATATCTTGACTTCTTGAACGGCAAGTCCTTCGAATCTACAGTATACATTTAACCAACTTTTGTTTCAATCCCTCAAGAAGCAAAATAGTTGGTCAAAAAAATTACCCCTCGTTAAGAGTAACTAATAGCACGGGAAGAAAAAATACGAATCTATTTGAGATAATAAAACAATAGCTTTTTTATGTACTGCTTACGCAATATCAGCCGATGGTTAGTTCATTAATTCTGTTAAACGGTTAAACGGCGATGGCCATTTTTCCTATTTTGAATTGGTTCACAGACATTCAGTTTGCTTTCGTGGTCCATTTTTGTAAACTTCTTTGGTTCAGGTGAGTTATCAAAATTTTGAACTGAATGATGATGACGACGTCCCTGTCGTCTGTATGTGCTTTTCCAGAATTTTACAAAATAGTTACTTAACGGAACAAAGCCGGTTATTGTTAATGTATCCAAAGTGTAAGAGCTCTGTTAACATTTCATTCCAACCAACCAATTTTCAAGTACATATACTGACTTCCAAAAAAATTGCAACACCTAGAAGTTGTTAAACGATTTTAATGAAATTTTCAGAAAACGTCTATTTCCATTAAACAAAGTGTTTTGTGTTGTTTGTATGTGTGAAAAATTATTGAGTTTTTTGGATTGCCCAGTTACAACAAGTTACTAACAGCGTTTTCGACTGGTAAGTGCATGCAATATATCGCAGCGGGCTCTGAAATCACTTTTGAAACAATGCTCGTTTACTGAGCGCTCCTGTTCTGCTGTGAACGCAGCCATCAGTCAAACATACAATTTGGAATTTTAAGGTTATGCTACAATTGTTGGTGTCTATAAGAGTTATCAATTTACAAACTACAAATTCCAGAACTTTTTAATTGATTTTTTGATTTGTGATAACCTCATCATCTACAGAATCAAACGATGACAGTATGTTGAATGATATTTTTTTATGTTTAAAGATTGATTTTTACTGATTGACCTTTCTGTGCTGATCAACGTAGAACAACCTCCGCGTGTTCGGAATTTCAATAGGTATGTATTCAATAGGACAATACTAAAGTTATCAGTTAACGATAGGAGATCGCTCTTAGAACGATCTAAAGTACCCAGTCAAAAACGTTTTTAGACTTTATAAATGCGTCTAAAGTTGTTTGATTACTTTCACTTTCCTTACTCTCTTTGGTTACGGTATTCATTTTTTGTTGGAATAGCCAACTGGAAGTAAATATAAGAAACCTAAAAAGTTACAGTACCGAAAGAACATTCTCGAACTAGACATGGAATTCTAATGTTACTTAAATAAACTTTTTCACGGTTACCAAAACAATTCTATTCTTAAGTTCTAAAATTGATAAAATGACACAATTTTGGTAGTCTATAATCTCATTTACCCCACTATAGGGGATTACAAGTCTAATCGGGATGTCAAATCAAATGTCTGCAATAAAAAATTGGGAAAACTAGAACACTTTGGTTTTGTTTAAAAGTCAAATTCAAAATCAAATTTAAGAATAGGTTTAAACCTCTATCATGTATGAACGTAATCAGATCCTTTAATTCAAGTAATAAGTCACGTGCGATTAAAATAAACAGTTAAGCTAGTCGAGCAATCGCCAAAATTGTTAACTTAAACTAACTACAATAAATTCAAAAAAAAACTCACGGTATGATAAACAAGATTTTAATAAATTGAATGTGATGTGTTAAATGAATTATCAACGTAAGCTCATGCAACAAGACATATTACATATTTCCATTCAACTTATTTATATCTATATTGTTATTATTATTAAAATTTAACAGTTTTCCGTCCCTTAATGTCAATAAACTTAAAATGTACTTACGGTGGTTTAACCAATATTTTCAAAAACAGGGCTTCTCTAAAAGGAAATCAATGTTCAAACATAATCCCAAATTGGTGTTATAATATTAGGTATAGATAATGTAAAAATTAAATGTTTATTCTGTATTTATAGTTAAACAAATACACTTCGTAAAATTTATTGAAATCAAGATGTTCCTTCCAAGGCAGCCATTACAAATTTTATTGTATTCAATCAACAGTATCTCAATTTTCAAGTTTCCAAATTACGTAACTAGCCATCGGCACATAATTCTTGACAGGCAAAAATAATCTCAAAATTTGGAGGATTTACAAACAAAAAAACGTGAAAGTTTGGTGGGTATATTCGTACATTCAAAACAACAATATTAGGAGTAAAGGTACTCGTATAATGTATATTTATTAAGTTACAATGTTTTTTTATACATTATTTACACCCGACACAACATAAAAACACTTTCACCTGTATAACAACACTAACTACTAAAGTAAAACACCACTAATTTACTATTTTATGTTATTTATACAAGTAATGACGTCACGATACAGAAGACCTTCTATTGAACTGTTTCGGAAGCCAATATTCAGTGTTTCAATTAAATACACATTTTAATAACTACACAGCGATTTAAAAATTTTACAACTACCGAACGTCTTTTATATGTATGGTCTTCAATTTTACACATTTTATAAAAATTTGGAAAATACCGAATTATAATAACGACGTGAGCGTTTAAAGAAGAACTTATTTTCTAAAATCAAAGGGATTTTTGCTCCCTTCATAATTTTTATCCCATCTTGAAGCAAACAAAACCAAAAAACGTGTGGATTTTATCTTTTATCTGTATCTAACGGATATAGATGCTTGAATTAAATATAAAAAATGTACACTTACGAAAACAAGCATCGCGACATCGATTACCAAGAACACTATTTGATCACAATAGAAAAAATATGCATAACGTTAGTATAAGAACGAAGTTGTTTTGATTGGAATTATTTTTAAGAAAAAAAAGATTTTTGATGAATATTTGGTAAGTAAGTTTTTTATTTTGTATTTTGGATAAGTTTTGTTTTGGAGGTTGGTTGTATTTTTGTTAATGTTGAGAGAATTTATTGGAGGGAGGGAAAAAGAAAGGGGGAGGGAGGAAGGGGGAAAAAAAAATGTTAATAATTAAAGTAGTAAGAGAAGAAAGATTGGTTTTTTTTTTAAAAAGAAGAGAGAGAAGAGGGTTTTATTTTAAAATTTTTTTTTTTTTTTAATTTAGGTATTAAATTTTTTTTTTTTTTTTTTTTAAGGTTTTTTTTTATGAAAGAAGTAATGTGTGTTTTAAAGTTTGTGGGGGAGGGTAGTTGTTTGGTTTTTTTTTGTTGTTTTGTGTTTTTTTTTTTTTGTTTTTGTTTTTGTGGGTGGGGGTGGGGGGAATTACTATTTTGCACAGAGTCTAAGGTGACCCATGTATTATTTAAACAACAAAAGTTAATAAGATGAATGTTTGAATTAACTATAAATCTGTTCCTACAAAAACATGAATTAAAAAGGTTAAGATTAAACTTTAATTTTGAAGAACTTAGTATGTAATTGACTGTGTATACAAAATTTGTCTGCAGGACTCCACCTTTAATCTGTGGTCGTCTGAAGAAGCTTCACATTGAAGAAATGTTAGCAATGGAGGATGTAAAGAGTGCTTTTTAACTCTGTTCTGAAAGAATGAAATGACACACCTGAAGAATCTGTAATGGAGAATTTTACATTTAAATTTTAGTTGATATCCCACTTAGGCAGACAAAGTCAAGACTTAAAGAAATAGTAAAAAGTGAAAATCTAGACTCAACCTGCTGGTTCAAAACTGGAATGAGAGAACTAATGACTCATGCAAAGAAATGCATAGTCAATCTAATTCTTCGACTATTAATTCAACCAAGATAAAAGAATAACTCAAACTGTTCCAATATAAATTTGCAAAGATTTATAATTAAAACAACGTTATAATCACTAGTTGTTTCAGCTTTGACCTTCAAACACTGGGTGAAAAACTCTATAAGAGAATTTTTAAAGAATAAAGATGACGCATGAATAATCAACCCTCTGAAGATGAAAAAGCCATAGTCCATAAGAATAAATTACAATAAAAAGTATGGGGTATTCGGGTAATAGTCGAATTAATTAATATAATAGCATTAATGAATAATCGAGGGTTAATACATTAATGTGGTAATACAGGAAAGAATGATTTAAGAACGGCTTTTTAGTCAAGAACTGTTTTCAAAAAATATATGGCTCAGCCCTTCAGATGGATTTTTTTTCAGCTTTCTTCAAAAGGGTAATGATTTAAGATTATAAATATAAAGATCTTTTTGTAACTGGTCCTGATTCCTAATATAGATAATATAGTAGGTATGAGGTCAACATCAGCAAAGTTAGTTTTATTTTATTATTTTTGAATTTTGAATAAATGTAGCTTCAATTATTATGGTGTCTAAAGATATTCAGTTTGATAAACTGAGTTAAACGCTTTAAATAATATAAACATAAAGAATGATAATTATTATGAGTGTTTAAATGACTGAATTATTTTTTCAATCATAAGGTAAAGATTAAAACAGTTTCTTCTGTCTTCATTTTTATTAATAACAAGAATTATGTAAAAATGACTCTGAATAATTTTGAACCTTAAAAGATCTCTAATCGTTAATGTTTGGCTAAAGACCTATTTTTTATATTTATTAACGCCAAACTAAAACATTAAACATTCAATTCAAAAATATTTCTAATGAATTTTATAAACTATTTGATACAAACTGTTCACATCAACTTTGGTATATAATTTTAAATCACTGAAAAAGTCAAAGTAAAGAGAAATAAAATCGGAAGTTTAAGCAACAGCTTTAAAGGTGGCGCCAGAAAAGGGGCACGACGTGACCCGTTTCAAAGAAACCAGAATTGAGGAACGGGGCTGAAATGATAAACCGATTGAAGAAATGGGCCTGTGTCGGTAGAACAGGCAAAGACTTGACAAACCATGTACTCATCAATGAATAAAAGAAGATCAGAATAACTCAATCGTATGATGGTTCAGCGGATCGATCCGCAAACATAACGATTTGAGAATCAAAACGGCGTTTGGTAGATTAATGATTTGTCACAAACTAAATGAGAGTCACCGGCGCGGCGCGAACTAACGATTAAACAATTTAGTTAGTCCATCAATAAGATCCAGGCAACCATCGGGATAACAATGAATGACGAAAGAAATTGATTAACAAACACGCGCCCCGCACTCGCTCAAAGGGCAAGCATAACTTGTGCTTGTCCCTGCTGAACCCAATCACCAGACAAATGAGTAAGATGAATGGAAATTTATTCATGACGATACAAGAACCAACTCAAGAATAATACAAAAGAGTAATTTTAAAAATGTAATAAAAGTAAGAACTTACGCTTTGATGTAGTTTGTCACTGAAACTGATAAAATTTTTAAAATTTAAAAATGTTTTTATTAAACTGAAGTGAATGAATTTCTCAAATCAAAGAAGTGGTTTTGAAGATGAAAAAATGTCTAAGAGTTGACATTATAGTATTCATAAAGTAGTAAAAATTGAAATGATCAACTGGGGTCGCCCATGCTTTATAAGGATATTAAATATAATCAGCTTTAAAAGATGTGAATATTAGTGATGATAACCCAAAGTAATTATAAATACATAATATAAATACAGAAGATCCACAATGTTTTTCAATTAGAGTCTGATGCTTTAATCTCTTACTTTTAATTCCAGAATGTACTTGAATAATGAATAAAGAAGTACATTTAAAATAAAGAATACACTGTATTTTGTAAGACAAGAGCATTTTATTTAAATAAACTTTATACAGCCAGGTTGATGCCAGTGACTGATTGATTATATACTCACTTTAAGAATCAAAATGATCTCTAAAGATGATTCATAAACATCTGGATTTGATGGATCCACTGACTGACTCCAAAAATATCAATAAACCCTTCCGCCATTTCCTATTAAATTTTAAGAATGTCAAAACAGAATCTCAGCAAAGAAAAACCCATTGATATATTTATTTGATGATAAAAATTATATAAACAGGTCCATTTTAGAAAACACTGAAATTGCAATCTATGAATAAGAAATATTAATTTTGAATATTTTTCAATGACTCATTTCTTTGTTAAGCATTAAACATACCAGCTTTCTGATACCTTATTTTTATTTCCGCTCAGCTGTCCTTTAATATACCATATAATTTTTTGCTTTTTTTATGATGAATGAACGTAACTCTATAACGGTAGTCCTTTCCTTTCCTTTTTTATGAAAGTATAAATATATTTTTTCTTCCTGTTCTTTATAAACTTTCTCTCCACAGACTTACTAAATGATTTCTGTTATTCACTTTGAAATTTTAGATGATAAGATCCTTTCCTTACTTTGTAAATGGCTTTATCCCATTTACTTACTTTATTTCTTCTTCAAATTTTGAGTCCAAACCCAACTCACACAGAGTGAATCTTCCAATGATTTAGAGTCAAGAATACAAGGTAATGAGAATACAAACTAAAACAAGTAAACTCACTTATACAAAAGACAAAGAACTGGAAAGAATGACTTTATTCAAATATGATTCCTTAAAGTGATAATAAGAAAGAAAGAAATACAAAGAACAAATGAATCCATTACTGAACACATAACATCACCTCTCTAAAACTAAGATTTTCGTAGATAAAAACAAAAAACCTCAATGGATTTTTAATGATTAATATTAAAAATAAATGAGTCTGAAAAATGAAACACTTTTACCTCCAAACCAAAGAACTTTCTCCAATAACAGAATGGCTTTTTTGAAACCTATTTTTGAATGAATATGTAAAAGCAAAATCAAAAGTACTATGTGCAAAGCGAGAAGTTTGAATTTTGATTCAGTATTTGGGTCGTTTTAAAACAACCACAGTTAAATAAACCATACTGAAGAATGATATGCGCTATAATATGGTACATTGAAATTTTTTTACTGAATGACATGATTACATCTGAATACAATAAAATAAAGTAAATCCAATATACATGAGAGGTGTATATTAAATACAAACAACTGAAATGTTTTTAAAAAACCAGTAAAGACTTTGGCTCTTTTTACTTTTATAATGGACTAATACAAAATAAGGTAAATTTATAAAGATCATAACTTCAATGTAAATTATTTATTTTCTAATACCGTATATTAGTTGTTCAAGTAAAATAAGAGAATTGAATATTTTTCAAATTTTAAAAACATAACTTTCAATAAACCACTGAACCTATTAGTTGATATTAAAACCACTATGTAGATGATAATAAGACGGTGGATTGAATGAACTTAACTCAACAGACGATTAAAAATCTAAATGCCTAAGATTGATATTTGTTTAGCTGGTTATATAATAGTTGAATATATTAGTTTGTAAATATCTTAAAAGAAAAAGATTATATTATAAAGTGATTATTTTTATAAAAAAGTTCATCAGTCCTTATCAAAGATATTTATGATACCACCAGCACCAGCTATTTGTTTGACTTCTTCCTTCATCTTTCTATAATTTTTATTTATATTTTCATGATGTTATCCAATCTTGATCTTTCTCTTAATACCGCTCCTTAATAAAAAATAACTATCTCTAACAAATTCAAAGAATCCACATTATTTTGTTTATTTTCATCCTCACTTCAATTTCTCTGTTAGGTCTCAGAATGAAAAATCCATGCATTAATAATGGGGTTTGCCATTTTCTTTTATTATGACCGCTCAACTGAGATTACGCAAATCTATTCTATTATAACCCTTTATTATAAAGATTATAGTTTCTGAACTAATTCTTTCATCTTTCTCATGGATGTTCAGTAAACTAATTCAGTTTCAGAACTCTTCTCTGTTCAAATTAAAACTCATTGGTTTAATGTCTTGATCTCTTTCTCACCCAATTTTATCTCTGATGAATTTCTATCCGCTTGGATATTTTTGTTTTTCGCCTGTTCAATCGCGCATTTACCAGATCAAGTCCTACCTTTCTATATATTGATTTTCTTTAAATTTATTTTCCCTCTGTTCTTCTGCAACCTCGGTCGAAGCTCCATTTTCACGCATGGCAGCTGAAAACCATTTTGTTATTATCTTTCTTCCGTATTTTGAAATCTGCTTTATCGCGATCAATTTTGATCTTTCAACCTTCCACCAACCAAAGAAGGTTTTAATTTATCTAAAACAGTCAATTTTGATCAGTTAGAATTTCATTAGCGATTAGTATTTTTATCCTTCTTTATTTCCATAGCTACTGAGTTCGAATAAAATGGTAATAACAGCGTTGTTCTTCTTCCAGCTTCAATTTTTGTTTTTTATGTTATAGAACCTGGTTTAATCAAGCGTAGATCCTTCCATATAAGTTTAATAATTTGGTGACTCCTTTGTAGAGTTTGTATATTATCTTTATTGAGATAGAGTTAGCGGATTTTTTCAACGTCTCAAACTAAAACTAGCCGTGGTAACATCGCGCCATTAACATAAAACAGAACACACCTTCTAAGGTAGATAAAACCCGCTGAAACTTTAAGTCAAAAGGAGTCACCAATTAATGGTCGTGGTAATGACAATGTCCGGAATGCAACATAAAAATGGATTGAAAAAGAACATCACCGAGACGCCAAGAGCGGCAGATAATCAGCACCATACTGATCGGCACGAAAGAAAAACAATAACATCAACTTATAAAGCGAAGTCTGAATACGATCGTTAACCATTATAAAAGATAATCTGGATAATTTTAATTATAAAACAAACAACTGAGAAGATAGCACGATTAGTTAACACGTGAACTAACTTTAAAACAAAGAAAACAATATTGCCACAAACAGTTTGATAACGCCAGAAGATCAACCAACCATCGAAAACCAACCAAAACGCCAAACGACTTCAAGATCAACCAAACCAGAACGGCTATAGGATAATGGATATGAATAATGTTGATCAGCCTTTATAAAACTTTAAAGAAGGAATATGAAGAAGAACACGTATGCAGAGAACGCAGAATGAAGACGAATAACAACCCGGGCGATAATAAATCGGTAATATAATGATACTATCAAACTGGTTTCGCCGTCTCTATTATGTCTCTGAGCCGGCAGCGTGAATATATTCGCGGTGCGCGTTTTTTAATCTTGAACAAATAGTCGATCATCCAGTTGAATGGTGGCTGTGTCACTAGTCGCCCATAGTGCAGCAAATGATCGTCTCTATAAACCCGCCCTATTAACACTGATAGGAAAGGATATAAATACTGAGTCGACGTCCAAGATATCAATCCAGACCTTATGCTAACAAATCGTTTGAATAAACCAATCAACATTATCTTTGTAATAAATAAAGATATTTATGATCAAATGATTAACTAATCTCAGCAAATCGGATACAATTAACAAATATTTTACTTTTGTTTTAGTCAGAACTTTAATAAAGATAGAATCATAAAACTGCATGGATTAGCATTTCTTTAACAGATGGCTCTTAATCAAACCAAATAAACTCTTTTTATTAATGAACAGCTAATAATGAATAGTTACCAAAGAAAACCATCAAAACAATGAAGTTTCAGAATAAAATCAGCTTTTTAATAAGAGACAAACACTACTGTTGGCCCATCAATCATTCATCCATAAATTATTTTCTTACATTCTTCTTGTATGAAGGCATTGTCGTTAGAACCACATTTGAAAAGATTTGTGTTTGTTTAAGAATATATCTCAGCAAATTTTAATTTTCTAACTAACAGCCAGATTTTTATGTTAAATGGCCAAACCTCATAAATAATTTGAACTTAAAGCAGCTTCTCCTGTTCAAGAGTTGGGAAGACTCAAAGAAGGTTTATTAAAGATGTCGGTGAAACTTATAGAATGTTAACTCTTTATTATATTTTTATCTAGGTTGGAAGCATGTTAGTAGTTTATGAGATCTTAATATCCATTTGGAAGCAAGGCAATAAACAATTTTTAATAGAATCTAATAATTTACTGTCTCAAAAATTGAACTTTTAAAATAAGATATCTCCAGTGCTTCCCAAAGTCATTTATAAAGTTTAACATGGACCCTCCCACGCTGTGGGTTTTGAAAAATTAATCTTGTATTTTTAAAGTTTGGTTTCAAGCTAAATGACTGTATAAACATGTTATGTGGTGGTTGAAATGATAAAAGAGAAAAATAAAGTCATATTATAATCTCAAAATGAACTGAGATAATTAAAATTTATATCAGAATAAATGCTGATTTGCACTTCAATGATTTAAAATTCAAAGTCATGATCCATGTAGCTGAGGCTTATAAAAATTGACTGATTACTTAAAATTATGAAAAATATAGAAAATTAATATTAACCTGTATCTGGCATTAAACCAAAAATTTCATTTACTATTCACAAAAGAACTTTAAACAATTGACAAACCTTTCAGTTTTATAAATATATAAAATAATTTTTTAAAAAGGAACCCACTTTTTCTTAGTGATCACAAATGTAATATGAACACTTATTTTCAGATGTAAACACGGTGTTGAATCAAACACCTTTTTTTTTTTTTTTTTGTATATTTTTGTCTTTGTATTTTTTACAGCTAAGATTTTTTTTCTTTTTTGTAGTTTTTAATAAAACGATCACAAAGAACTATGGAACTTGAACTAAAAAATAATAATAAAGTAAACTAATTTTGAGGTATAATCTAATTTGGGGCTAAATGCTTTTTAGATAAAAGACCTAAATATTGTTTTTTATTGAAACAATGTTTGAAACACTAGTGAAGTTGTAGCTTCACAATTTTTTAAAGCACAAAAACATTTTAGCCTGAACTCTTTTTCTGAAAACTGCAACTAATGCCTTCAGAAATACTTCCTGAACTAATCATTGTAAACCATGTTGTGTTATTTTTAAATAATATTATGGTCAGTAACAATGTAAGATATGATAAACAAACTTTTAATAAAGATAGAGAGATTATGAACCTGGCTGCAAAGATTAAAATCTATTGCAGTACAAGAATTGTGTTCTTTATTATTTCTTTAAAGTCTAATAAAAAGTTTATTTGAAAAGACAAATAAACTTTTAAATCTAAATAATTTAAGAACCATAAATTAATATTTGAATAGCTTTATTTAGTGGCAGCAATTTTTTAATAGATCCATTAATAACTGAAATTTATTGATCAATAGTTAGTATTAAAGATTGTTATATTTTAAAAAACTATATGGAACGCGCTGAGGTCTGTAGGCCTCATCTTAGTAACTTGAAGGAATAGAGTGGGTAATAATTCAGTTTGGGTGAATCAGAAGTCGCAACCGATTGGAACAGCGATCAGCGAAGACTGGAATGAATAAAATATTGATGCTACCGCAACGCAATATAGAGTTTGAAAAAGCGGCCAAAACCAATGCAAAGTAAACAGATCCGTCCGGCACATCCCTACACCGTGAGATAGGCGCGCGAGGCGCCGGATCCAGCCAGAAAGAACCGATAAAGGCATAATCTGCAAGAGCTGGTGTTAAATATAGCAGACACCTTGCAATGGCTTCCGGTGTGACCAAATTTCTGTAAGATAAACACTTAATCAAACCCAATGTCATCGTAGGTCAATTCTCCATGATCGAAGAAAATCCTTCACTGTTAATTTGCTACCTTGAACTTATGCGCCTTTAATGTCCGTTTTCGCAAGTACTTAGTTTCATCTTTCTGTTCGGTTTTTTCGTAAGATTTCAGCTAATAGCACTTAATTTCGCCGATCACATAACCAATTTGGCTTTGGTTAACCCAGCAAAATAGCTTCGTTTATGTATATTAAATGCGTTTCGCCGAATGCGGTGCTGACGCAAGAACCCCGTGCGAACTGGCGATCTGAACCCAGATTATCTCGCTTTACCGAATTGAGCGATGCAAACCAGATCTCACCGTGATAAATGAATATTTGCTAAAAGAATGGATCTCAAACGACTTTGAGACAGAACCGGCGTTAAAACTGATAACTTTGATAATGGTCTTACCAAAAGATACCATGGTTTTTGTGGAGCGTGGTTCAACCCAAGACTTTGAATATTGCTTCCGAAACGTATTAGAAGGATCATTGATACGGAATATTATCCGGACGGTTAAACGTAATGGCAGATGACGGGAAGAATCGGCGGCTAATAAAGCGCACTGGCAGCCAAAATCACGTTGCAGCTTCAAATTTGAGTTTCTCCCGCGGTGGCGATCAAACCATCCATTAAAATAAATGGCTAAAGCTTTGGGTGATTTCGTGTGGTGGTTATTGGGTATCGGATATAATAAAGCTAAGTTTGGTTAATAAAAAACAACGCGGTAAGGGCTTCAACGTTAATTATGAAACTGAACCGTATTATTTCCTACGCAACCTGCCAGCAAAAACACAGCTCAACGAACCAAACCTGTTGGGAATGATATTCAAACCGCAACAAAAGGTATTAATGCTATATTCTTTATTATAGAAGAACTAAAGAACTAATCATATAAAACTCTAACCTTATATAGTTTTTTAACTGTTAAATAAACACTTTAAATGAGGCTTTGAGGTAGTAGTCTAAACAATCAAAATTTATAAACTATTTTTTATAAAAGTGTTCTTTCCGCTTCGCCAGTTAAAAGTATTGAAGAAATGTCAACCGGCGGATCGCAACTTTTCAAGAATTGTAATATTAGAATGGAAGTTTTAGAGATAGATTATTCATCTCATATAGTAGGTATGAATCTTTCTACCTACAAACATCCCAAGAATATGTCGTTATGTGACCGGTTCAAATAATCAATATAAATAATGAATAGAGGCAGTAAATAACCCGATGCAACTAGTATAAATAACGTAATTTTTTTAAATAGAAAATTACAAACGTTAAAACACACAAAGTTTGAATGTTCTGTCATATGTTCAATAAAATAATAAACCAAATAATAAAGTCTATAGGAAGAAAGCACAGAATTTTATGATGTTATTAAAAAATATTATAACATGATATTGGAACAGATGTTTAAAAGTAAGAAATAAAACAAAACCCAGTTGAATCAGTGAGGACGTGGAACAGGAAAGAAAACTAACTGACAATCAGAAGAACGTGGTTTAACCAAACAATCGGTTATAAAGAAGAGACAGCAGATACGGCATGTTGATCAAATAAACTTAATATATGTCAAATAAAGAAGTTAAACAAACAGAAAGAAGGATGGGCAAAGAATAATATTGGAGGGTTTATAAAAAGCAGAAAAGGGATCTAATCAATCTTGAGGAACCTTGAAGAGCTGAGATACCAAGATAACCCAACCACGGCTTATAAAGTTATGACAACCGTGGCAAATGAATGGTAAAGCGCACCAAAAGAAAAACAATGTGAGCGATCCAAACGCAATCCCAAAAGCTTTAAACAGCGAACCATTGGTATTGCGTGATGGTCCTACTATTGGTAAATGACCATAAAAGGTCCCATATAGAAAGTCTTAATAACAACATTTAAAATAAAGATCATCTGGGGTTAGCTAAGATAATTTTTAAGGTCAATGAAGAAACTGAAATAAATAAAAGATATAAGATGAATAATGTTCAGTAATAACAAAGAACCAAAACCAGATTAAATATCGAAATAAAGAATAAAAGCACAATTAAATGTCACTTTAGATCAACCACCACTGCAAGGTATATATTATAATCAATGTGAAATGAATAAAGATGGCAAGATAATAATTTTATTGAATGGAAAACGTTTAAACCAAAAAATAGAATGGAGATAATGATCGTTAAGAAATGGTGGCAAAAATGCAAGCAGATGGAAGGATCAACGCGTTGATAACAGTTGAAAGAACTTCATCTGTAGAAATAACTCGCCAAAGTTAAAGCGGGTTTAGCGTCCAGTAAAGTTAGAAGACTGAATTTGAAGACCAGATACTGATTGATGGACTGTAATGTTCGTTAGCTGTGGCATTTCCTCATTAGTTAAATTTCTTTATTTTATAGTATTAGGAAGGTTAATAGTAAACCTAGCAAAAGAGACTCAACTGACAAACAATCTTTTAGTTCTGTTCTAAACAAACAAATAATATAATTAGATTTATAGGTTTGTTATTTGTTTGATCTGTTTATGTTTCAAAACTAAACTGAACTAAAGTTTGAGTCGTGCAATTAATTAGTTTAATGAACCTTCCTATTGCATTCCTGAACTAACCATTTAGTGTTTCTGTAATAGCAAGATTGAACATCAGATTTTTAGTTATTTATGTGACTGTGGTAAATCAGTGGCTAGAATATAAAGTATATAAAGTTTTTTCTTTAAACAAAAACAAATAACTATAAAAGACTGATAAACAAGATCAGAAACGCCTTTAGTGAAGCATTTCTATATGAATTAATGTACTTTTCAATGAAAATAAACAAACCACATATTATATGAGGAAGGCAAACTATTTGACGATACAATAGAAATCAACTTATAATTAAATCAGATAAACAGCTGAGTCTGGTGTGAGTAAATGGCTGAGTAAACCAATGTATCTGATTTTAATGTATTTTAACCATTTATCCAAAGGTCACCTATTACAGCAATTTTTAACACCAATTAAATAAATAACAAACTCAAATGATATAGAAAATTATGTTTAAGATTTTTTTTAGAAAAATTATGATATAGGGTAATTAACTGATTTCATTAGATGAAATTTTTAAGGAATCTGTTTTAGTTTAATAAATTTTAATTTAATGTCCTATGAGGTACAAATATTAATAAAAGAAAACCATATTATAATTCAATTAACCTCAAAGAACTCCAGTGTAGTAATACTAGTAGTAAAGAAAAATTAGTTTTTTTAATTAACTGAGTTCGGTCAAGATAATAATCCATTTTTATTAATAAAATTTTTGAAATAAAAACAACCATAGATAAAATTAATAACTTAATTCATTACAAATGTAAAAGAACCTTTCTTGGGAGTCAAATGGTCATCAGATCCGTCAAGAGCTGTAGCTCTTCCAGCACAATAAAACCCTTTAATCTGTGCCTTCTAAATTTTTAATAACCAATCCATGATTTTCCAAAACCCTTGGGAATTACTTTCCCAATTCATGAACTTCACTTATAACATCTTATTTTCTCAGTTCTTAAGAGATCTTCTTAAAGCACAAAAGACCTAAACGTTTTACATGAAACTGTAAGATGAGTCCAAGCCACAGCCTGTCTATTTGGCAAAGAACCTTTATAAACGATCCGCAATAATCATAGCTAGCCTCCAACTAAAGTTTTCAATCAACCAAATGTAAACTTTCTGATGCCTCACCTAGTCTCCTTTTTGCCGCAAACTTTTGAAAAGATTTCAAAGGAATGCCTCTAATTTTCGCTGTTTCACTGAAACACTTCGACTATTTCCAGCGATCCGAATTCAAGCTATAAGTTCTACACGAGCCTGTAAAACCCAGAATCGCCGAAGGAAGAGACAAATCCGCAGCACTAGCATAATATATTCCAAAAACAACACTTCCTTTGCTACGCGGTTTAGTTTCAGGAGTTCAACAATTTCTGTGCCAAAAAACGCTATAACAAACTGACCTCGCGTTTAGTTAGTACTCTAATCTTTCTTTAACTTAAGAGACCAGCGTTTTTTGTTGACCGTCTTCGTGCGAATCGCATCTTGTCAAACCATTATCTTCGGGCCCCCAAATAACTGAATCAAGAGCACACCCTTAAAGCAGAACATATATAATAAACATCCAATTCAAGATCTAAATGTGTGAAGATCATAAGAGTAATCCTAGAACTTGATAAGATTCATCCAAAATAATTTAATAACCTTAATTCAAACAAACACTATAGTATGTTGGTTTTAAAGAATTATGAATATCATAAAATTTACTCAACCATGTATTATTAATTATCAAATAAACCTAAAAAACTTAAATGGATTATTTAATAATAAAGATCTATATTAAGATTTAGTCCATTTTGACGTCATAAGGAGGCTTATACCCTTTAAATTTTTGGGTTTATTATTAAATATTTTTCATACATGGCAAACTCATAAACGGAAATAAAGTTTAATATATAAATATATAATTTATTATTTTTCGGTATGATTTAACTGATGATTTTAACTTGTGTCAATTTAAAATGAATAAAGTGCCAAAAAGTAAAACTTTAACATAATTTTAAACGGTTGAAATGATTGAATTTTTACTGCAACCTCAAAACTGCAATCTGTTCGTCGGTAAAAGAATTTTTATGTCAAAAATAAAACTTCTTCAAATAATCAATGTGCACAGAATGTGGAGCTACCAAAGATCGCAAAAGACCTTTTAAACAAAGACATCTGAAGATTTTTATTAGCGGGAGTTTCTTTCCAGATGCAAACGCTTTGTAATTTTAAAGAATTACTTCTTCGAAGATCAGAAAAACCGAAGTGGTCCATTTTGATATATTTTATTTTCCAGTCAAAATTTCTTAGCAGCTGGATCTGTATTTGGTAAAAGAAAAGGCAAAATGAACCGCTGTATAAAGTCGAATAATAATGATTTATAAGAAAATCAATGCTAATGGAACTTTACAGTGCATGGATTTAATCAAAGGTGATTAAAGGCAAACACTTAAGCTATAGAAAAATAATATAAGTCCAATTTACAGCAATTTTATAGTGTCGAGAACGACGCTAAAAAAATCTTTAATGCCAAAGATCAGTGTTAATCACGCCAAAAGTTTAAGAATGAACATTAGTATCGTTAGAATTTTGGCAAAGATCTCAACGGGTTTGCTAAATTATCTTTAAATTTGATGACTCAGCCTTGGTCAATGAAGGTTCGAATTACATTAATCTAATGCTTTTCTGATATTTAAGTCACATCGTAAAGATAATCCACTTTACTGATATCTGTTAACAATAAAACACCTTTAGAGGTCTATTTTCTTTTAAACAGCTGAATAATCTTTGAAGATTGAGATTATGGAGAACTCACTCACTAATTGAAACTGCTTTCTTTTTCCCCATACTTCCTAAAAGATGATGCCAAATTTCCACACTGAATTTTTGGCTTAAAGATATGCAAGAATTGACAGGTCATTACTTAATCAGCCATTTTAAGGTCATATTAAAGAAGTACTGTGTGTTTTTACAGAATACAGCTTTATTTTTCCACTTTGATATAATTTTTTAAAACTTCACCACTTTTGAATGAACCATAGGAATAACATCAATTATTTGAATTGAACTGCTTTCCAGTTAAAAACAGCACCTATGACCTTACTGCTAGATCTAATCCAATGAAGATATGATCCAGGATCAGTCATGAATTTAGTCAATAGATAGATGTTTGATAATTTAAGATACATATTAGTGGTTTATTGAATCATGTTACTTTTAAAGTATTTATTCCAGATACAAGATGGAACAAAGTCCCAAACGCCTAACATCTCATAAAGTTTGAGAAAATAACAAAAGCAACATTTTGATAGCATTTGGGATAATGAAGATCAAATTGATAACGCAAACTAACGCTGTTAACGGTTCAACCATCGCGGAGGTAACGGACAGTTTCCGACTTTTGTCCTGTTCGGCGAAATCAACATAGAATTTATCTATAAAAACATCAAAATCAGTTTAATCGCAGAAAATCCAAAAATATCAAAATGACCATAAAGCCGGTAGCTGTGACGGCCAGAGTGCTGTAGCGCTAACGCTGGCAGTCGCGCGTAGCATTTTCTCTGAAGAATCTTGCAAACTGGTTGAAGAGCGTGATCGGCGATCTCAACACTGGAACCGCGTGATCGGGAAGACCTTTACGTTTGACTGGTCTTGTTGGGGATTAGAGCAGCCAATTATAAAAACCTGTATCAATCAGCCTCGGTAAGTGATTTCTTATTGAACTAAATTCTGAATAGCCGGGGAATACTTTTTTTTTTAATCCTTTAGCAGCGACGTAATGAAAATGAAACTATTTCGTTTATTTAGTTTGGTTGATTGCCCGCCTCCTATCTTCACTCAAAATGTTAAATGCACGGCTCATCATTGATCTGTTATTATCAACAGCTCCCTTAACTTTCTTAGTAGGCCTCTCAGTATATGATGGCGCTGTTTTCTCTGGTTGGATTTGTCCTGGAGGGTTTTGTGATGTCTCAATGTTGTCTCCACTTGGTGAGTATATCATCCGTCTCCTGTTAATTTAAAGTTATTGAGAAATTATATTTATTAGTAACTAGTAAATAATAACCAAACTAATGATTGATGTATTTTTAACTAATTTGTATAGATGTATTCTACCAAAAAAATATAAAAGTAATGTAATTTTTCTTCCCAGAGTAGAAGTTCTAGTAAACTCGTGTACTTTCTTCAATTGTAAATCCTTCTTCAGTAGTTGTCCCTTTGCATTAGTTCATGGGTAATTTTACAACTTCATATTTGCTGTTGTTGGATCCCAAGTATGGATATCGGACGAATGCGTTCTTCAAGGGAGCGAGTTACATAATATGATTACAGGACAAATATTGGGCCTTCCGTTACCAGAAGAATTACCATGGTGTTCAATGCCAATATCTTATTTTTTGCAGGTGATAGTGCGTTTGCTCTAATCGAAAATTCATGAAGCCATACCGTGGGAATTTTGCCAAAGGAACTTCTCACAGAAGTTTTAATTATCGTTTTTGTAAGACACGACCCATAGTCGAGAACGTCTTCGGTATAACAAGCGGAATTTTTCGGGTTTTAAGAAAATGGTATTGAAATCTAAAAAACCGAGTTTATAGTAATGGCGGTCATTTTGTTATTATTATTTAAATTATCTCACTATAACAAATTATTGTCAACAAATTAGAAATAAACTAGCTAATTATTGTATGAATGAAGGATTTCTAAATTGACAACTCAAACATGTTTAAGTAAATTAACATTTATTTACCATCGTAGTTTTTTCTTAGTTCATCCCTTTCCTCCAGAAATTAAAATGATTCGTATGCAAACCATCTACTATTACATAAACTCTTGGTCCTTTCCTGGAACAACAAATGAATGTAAAAGTATTACAGATTACAATGTGGTTCTTTACTCTGGCTGTTCTGATTTTACTTTAGAGTTCCCTTTCACGCCTGCAGCAAAAAAGCACACAAATAACCTTTTTTTCTGCAGGTATCTCACTTTCTTCTTCTATTGCCCTTCAGGCATTTGCTTTTAGTATTTTTTTGAAATGATAGTTACTTATTAACAAAATATTGATACACACCTGTCTTGAGTCAAAACAGTAGTGCGGAAATTTGTACTGTCTTTCGAAAAATGAGAACCAGTCTTTTGCAGGAGACTCTCAAAGCCAGTTGTGGCCATTCTATTAAAATTCTTTATAATTACTACGAATTTCATAAAACTTGAATCTAGCACTAACTCCGTGATTTTCTCAAGGTTCGGCCAAAACAAACCAAACCTTGACAAATTCCTGACAGCTTATGGCATTTTCCTTTCACTCATTGGAGTTGCGACAGGCCAGAAAATTTCGAACAAAATTCAATACTTTTTAGCCATCCAGTTTGCCTTCAACTGATTTTAATAGCTATACTATGTCTCAAACATTTCTGTGGGAGAAATGGCTTTTCTGCATAACTGTATCTTCTCTTTACAATAAGAGGAGTAAAGAAGAAGATAAGTAACACCCTGGTCGATTCTCAAATAATGATGGAAATCTTTTTGGAAACATTTGTAATTCACTTATTGGGATTTAGGGAATTTTAAAGTTAATTCCGGTAGCATAAACTTTGCAGTTCAAGTTCAAAGTTTATTCATGAGTTTAGAATTAATTGGATTCGTGAACACCTACTTCAATCCGGTACCACTAGTTTTGATTATACCCTTGGAAAAGCTTTTTCTTTAAAAGCTTCCAAAATCGAAAGCAGAAAGTTAACAAAAGCAATCTGGGCTTTATTGTCTCTAGTTCCCAACATTCCCATAAAAAATGGGTCACGTAACCGTTATTGTTCTACATTCCTAATAATTACTACAGGAAAAATAACATATTTTGGCGGCAAAATGTCCTTGTCAAAGTCCGAGTTGAAGTAAAAAACCCTCGCATATTTTGCATGGCATGCGAGCAGGGTAATCTCACTTTTACGCATGAGCTCAAGAGTGGAACATCCACTTTGAAAATTGAGCAAAATATAAGGACTATCATTCCATCCGACTAGTAGTAGTACTAGTGCCAACAGAAAATATATCACCATTTGGCGACTTCAACCCCACTTTTTAAGATTCAGTTTATTGATGTACTTACAGCAGAAAGTGCACGGTCATTTTTTTGTATCTGTGTCTGTAATCCCAGCGCTCAGTAAGACAACAACGCAGGATGAACTCAAAAATGGATTGTGAAGTTTAAGCCACTGCTGTATTTTTGTAACATCTGTGTCGTCTCTTTTCATGCGACTTTCTCTGGCATCAACGTGTTGTTCAGATGTAAAAAATTTAAATCCAGACAGGTACTAATGTGCTTCAGTTAGTGGAGCAAATGTTGGTTTTGTTACAACATATGCGTTGAGAACATCATCAGTAAAACCTCGTCTTACTATGCACTCTCACCACTTAAAAACTGCATGTTTGCTGTCTGCTCAATGTCAGGAGACGTGCCACTGCACAACTTATTAGTATGTCCAGTATCCAATTTTGAATGTCTCATAATGTGATGGAGTCATCTCAAAGGGAAGCTTGTACATCTGTTCCAAATAAATGTCGCAAGCTTTAGCATCGTGAAGGTGTCAACTGGCCACAAAAAAGAAATCTATTAGTCTTACTCTCTGCTTCGAGTAAGCTACGAACCAAAGTAACCATTTCTAGTACTACACCCACAATTTTGCTGTAGCACTTGTCTCTTTTGTTCTCTCCATTTCTTTGGTGAATTTATATTTGAAACTAACAGGTTTGATCTTTGAAAAAAATTCTTCTTTGCTGGGACGGAAATTACTGTAGGTACATGTCAAGTTTTCCATAGCTTCTTCTTCCTCGAGTGTCATGTTGAAATTTTTCAAAATCATATTGATTAAAGCAGAAGGTACTAAACCATGTGCACGTATGTTGCTTAACAGTGTTCCCTGCGTAAACAGTTGCTAAAATTTCATGCAACCTTGAATGTGTCATTATGTACCCAATGGATCATAGGAATGACGTAATTAAGTAAAAACCACCAAACCTGACAACAATTTTGTTTAGTTGAGAATATAAAGGTGCAGACAATGTGATGTCCACTGTCTTTATATATGAGAGCAAATCAATGATGATAAACACCTTGGTTAAGCTTAAGATCTTGCCTTCACAATCCAGAGCCATCTATAAAGAAGTGTGTATAGTGTCATAATTTGATGGATAAGCTATGATGAACGGAAGAGTTTTCGTCTTGCATTTCTACTATTTTCCTTTCTAGGTTCTGCCATTGTTTCACTGTCCTCTTCCGTTTTTCTTATATCGTCAGCTAATTTATCCTGTTTCATTTCCCATGGTTTCCTTTGGCTTTACCCTTTGTGCTCACGAATTCGTCCATTATCCCACCAGTAGCCATATCTGCTGTCCTAACTTGGGGTTGCATTAAAGACATCAATGGCACATATAACCTAAGTAAATTAAGAATAAAAAAAAATGATTGAAAAGTTTATCCAAGAGAGGACTTAGTTAATAGTAGAGAGGCCAATTCACAGAAACTAGCTTATTTACGATTTTTGTAGGACTGAACAGGTTTATAACTACAAGTAGTATCGATGGAATCAGGGTGGTTTACTGATTACCAAAATGCATGTTGTCACTTTTTGAAATGGTGGAATGAGTATCCGACGTCATAAAAATGGCACCTCTTAGTTTTAGATTTTGTCGATTTAAGCAAACTAGGTATCAAATGACAGGTAACTAAATTCCTAAGAAAACGCTTAAAGCAACTTTTATTGTAAATATTATATATAAAAGTATTTAAAAAAATTTAAAAGCTTAAACATTAGGTACCTACTTATTAAACAAGCAACGCTTGAAGCAAATCAATATCATCTACTCAGTGTAATTCAATTGATTAAAACATTAAACATCATTAGGACATATGGCTGCCATACATTTTTGTTTCTGGTCAGCACATCCACAACGGGATGTTCTACAGCCTGTTTTGCAATGGCAAGAAATTAATTCCAAATTTTTAAGACTGATAGGTTCTTGCAAAGATGTAATCGGACGTGGTTGCTCATCTTCTAACTTCTAGCCCTGATCAATAGGTTGAGGTAAATTCTGGATTCGTAAATCAGCGGTATACCAACAAAATGCTTGATAATTTGCCCTTTTAAGGTGTAGCTGCAGAACATGTTTCGATGGTTGCAGTTTGTCAAGTACTTTAACTTGTTAGAACATGGATGCTCTCAAATCATTAATGTTGTCTATTGTTTTAAACGCAGGATTTTTATCGACATATATTTTAATGATGAACATAATAGAGAGTAATTAAGTTCTTATATTAAAGTCCATTTTTCTTACTATTTCATGAACTGCTATAAATTTGGGTTTCTTAAATGTGCTAATCTAATTCACACAGTAGAGGGCAATTTTTCATAATAATGGATCATCAACAGCAACACGTCCGTATCACGACTAAGTACCACTAGTGTATCAAATCCGTTTAATTTGGTATCCATCCCATGAAAGACAAATCTTGTATCAGCTTCTTCATGGTTGGATTTTAAATGGTCAACATTTCTAACGAAATTTGTACTTACCGTTTCAGCCTCGGTAAAGCCACCAGAAGTCAAGAGCTCGCAACTTGGGTTGACCTTTGTTGCTTGTTTAACGATTTCTTTGGATAGAACTAACATGGCTTTGTTTCCAATTGAGTGGATAAAACGGTCCCAATTGTTAGGAATGACTGTCTCTCTATCTGTAATGGTATATTCAACCGGGACAGTTGATAGGCAACGTTTTGACCGAGCTTCAGACTTGATTGAAATTTCATGATAACGATCAAAGAGAACATCACAGCTTGTAGAAATACGTCACTGAGATCACTAACAGTCATTGCGCCCTTGGGTTTCCCGATAGCCTGCACTAGGGCTTAACCATCAACCAAAGTGGCACATTTAGTAGATTCATTAGCTACAGGTAGTATCTGAAATGTATTTTCTTAATCTTGTAACTAGTAACCTAATAATGCCTTTAAAGATTTTCTTAGATCACCATCAATATTAAATAATGATGAAGGTGAATGACGTAACTCACTTTCCAAAGTCAATGGGACGACCACTTTTCACTGCAGAAAACATCTTGCGCACTAGTACGTCAGTATTTATTGAAATGTCCTTAACAGTTTTCTTGTTTGCTAGCTTTATAGTACGCAAGTGTTTAAAAATCTTCAATTTCACTTTTTTCAAAGGGCTATAGAAATCAACATCTTTTTCTACTAATCGAGATGTCAAAAATTCTTCAGCCAACTTTGAACCACGGGACTGAGCAGTTAATAAATCATTTTCAATTTCACTTGAAGCAATTTCACCACTGAATATGTTAAGCAGTCATGAACTCTTTTTGTCAAATACCTCCATTTTCTGAAAAAAACTCAAACAGTTTCTTAACATCCGCCTTGTCTCTTGTTAAGTTAGAGAGATAGACGTCGCCTTCAAAAGAGCCTTCACGTTGTACACCAAGGAGTTTTCAACCCATATCTGATAAGTGTGATCACCAACGATCACGTGCTGTCTCCGTTTTTGTAATTCCAATCAAGCCACCGGCAATTTTATTAAGTTCAAGAGCTTTGAGCGACTTTTTGTTGAACGATTTTGGCGTTCCTTTCACAACAAAGTTACCGTCGACAAAAACAAGATATACTTCGGTAGCAATATCTGATAAAACTTGAATATCCTATGTACCTAATTATTTACTGCCCAAGTTTTGGTCTAATTTATATATTAATTGAGTACATTACACATCAAATGTATTGTGTTTAGAAAAAAAAAACACTTAAAAACCTAATCTTATAAAATACTTTTTTAAATATAATACTTACAATAAAAGTTGCTTTGCACGGTGTGTTAGAAAATTACTTAGCTGTCATTTTATACCTAGTTTGCTCAAATCGGAAAAATGGTTATCGTAATAATCGACAAAATCTAATACTAAGAGGCGCCATCTTTGTGTCGTCATAGTCTACCATTTTAAAAAGCGACAACATGTATTTTGACAATCAGTAGACCACGCTGATTCCGAGGATACAAATTGTCGGTATAAACCTTTTCAGTCCTACGACAATTACTATTCTTCAATTTGGCCTTCCTAGTAGTTCTTTAAGACCCCCGTTCTTATTTATTTATTTATTATTTTTTCAAATAATATTCGTTTCTAATTTAATTTTACGTAAGACAGTTGTTTGAACAATAATTAAACAATTATGTTTTGCAAACCACATTTTTTACAACTTTTATTTAAACGTTTTTTCTTAAACAGTTGCAATATCACATACCTAAAACAAGCGTTTACAGCAAAACTCCACATCGCCCAATAAAGGAAGATAAAATTGCGTTTTAAAAAAAATTTCAAATTCAAACAATAGAATTTCCAACAACTTATGTCTGTCAATTTTTTTGTAAAATTGATATTGGTAGAGATATTGTTACAACAATTATTGTCACATGATTGTTATATCTGAGTAATTACTTATTGGATCAAAAATAGTTTGAACAAAAGATGTTTTGATAATTAAATTAAATTATAAACAACTTTTATTTAAAACAAAAATGTGTAAAATAAATATTTTTCTAAATATGTAAATAATTCAAAAAATCTGTGTAGGTGAACGGTTCTTTTGGCTACATAAAATATGCTCAAAATTTAATCAGATCTGTCGGAATTATAAATAAGGTCCATGTACACTCATGAAATTTAAAACTTGGACACCACAATTTCTGTAAACAAAAGTTTGCACATTGTGAAGCGGCTTAAGGGTATCATTTACAATTCTAACAGCAGGTAGTCTCAGCAGGGGTTATCTTATAGAAGGACTGTAGAATGAATCATTACACTAAGCACGTTTTAGAAAATAGGTAATTTACGTTGCTTACTTAATTTTTTCTTTAAAGAATATATTTGAAGGTATCGCTAATTAAACACCATAGCTCGATTAATTATCGAATCAAAATTTTGTTTAGGAAATGTTTACAAAATAAAATTAGAAATAATTTTGATTTAAAAAACGTCTACAAGCAATAACTTTTAAATTAAATCAAAAACTAAACATGGTTATTTGGGTTGACTGATTATTACTTATTTTTAAATAAATCTAACCTACTAATTATTGTAAGTTATTAAAAAAATCATTAAACTCTCTATTCATAATATTTAGTCCTTACAAAATGTATATTTTATGACGTTTCATTTTTTCTGTAGTTAATATAAAAGTGAAAATAAAAACTAAGGCAATTCTTATTGTCAACGTATATATTTAGTTTTTGACAAGAATTTATTACATAATTATAATTAAGATACCAAGTTATAGTTTAAAATTAAATGAAAACTTTTTTTAAATAAAGGTATTACTATATAAATAAATATAAGAAATCAATAATGGGTGTGACCTCCATTATTATTGATACATTCTTGGAGGCGTCTGCTCATTGACGCTATCAAGGTATCAATATAATTAATATTAATCGTTTCCCATGCGGTATCAATGGCTGCAATTAGTGCATTACGGTTTACTGGTATAAAATTTGGCCCTTGTTGTCTTCGGATAACAGCAAGTATTCGAGCCCAAACATTTTCGATAATGTTAAAATCTGGGCTTTTTGCTGGCCAGGGTAACAGCTCCAAGTTATTTGCTTGTATCCAGTTGCGCACAACCTGCGAAGTATAGGGTCATCATATCCCGATAGTTAATTATCGAATGTTCCAAGAAAATATGTGTAAATAGTAAATGGAATCTACTAACGTAACGTTAAGTCGTTAATTATAGTTACATAACTCTCCTTTCATAAGATATAGTTCATATTAATATGCTTATTGTAAAGCTTCGTACACACCTGAACAACAAACCGAGGAACAAACAGAACAACGAACCGAACGGCAATCGGAACATTAATTTGGACGGTGCTACGTACGAATTTTAGAACAGATTCGCAAGTCCTGATTGTTCCACGAACGGTTTGCGGCGTTCCCGCAACTTGTCGGTTTTTTCTCCGACATCAAAGAAAATGCGCGCGAATGCGTTTGCAGGTTTGGACGAATCTAAACAAAACGGCGAACAAACTTATGCGGAGAATTAAATTATTTATTTTTGTCCTCCCTTTTGTGGGTTTGTTGTGTTTTAGGTAATATTATGGAGTTGACAGAAGAAAAATGTTTTAAATTAATCAGTGTTTAAGAATGCAAGAAAAAATGATGTCCCTATTAGCATCATTTGGGCGGGAAATTTCCAAAATAAAAAAAGCGAAGTAAATTATAATTTTTACTCTTCTTTGTGCGTAAAAATTTGGTTGGCACTATCTTCTTGTTTTCCGCAATTTTCTCTTCTCAATAATAAATATATATGAACTGAAAACTACTGAAAATAATTATGGGAACAGCACAAACGTTCCGTTTGTTGTTCGGATTGTGGAAATCATAAAAGATCGTTTGTCGTTCTGTTTGACTTTCGGTTCGTTGTTATGTTTGTTGCTCGGTTTGTTGTTCAGGTGTGTACGAAGCTTTACAACTTAAGCAACAATTTTTGGCGAATAAAGATTAGTTTGTGATGTAATATTAGAAACACAAATTTATATCATATCAAATTTATGACAACTTAAAACCAAGAACGTGTATGTTATTGCTAAGAAATTATTAAGGAAAAAGCGCAATTGCAGTGTAAATATTTATAATTAGATATTTTCGAAAGTTTATAAGTCCTCTATTGTAATCTTAATACTTAAAAGAAAATCCTGTCCATTAGCATTATAAGGAAATGGCTTTACTTTATGAATAAGTTTCAATAACAATAGAATATCCTTGCTTGTTTAATTTACTTCCTTTGAGTCATATTGCTCTAAGGGTTGTTACATTGGTCATTTGTAAACATTTCCTAAACAAAATTTTGATTTGATAATTAATCGAGCTATGGTGTTTAATTAACGATACCTTCAAATATATTCTTTAAAGAAAAAATTAAGTAAGCAACGTAAATTACCTATTTTCTAAAACGTGCTTAGTGTAATGATTCATTCTACAGTCCTTCTATAAGATAACCCTGCTGAGACTACCTGCTGTTAGAATTGTAAATGATACCCTTAAGCCCGCTTCACAATGTGCAAACTTTTGTTTACAGAAATTGTGGTGTCCAAGTTTTAAATTTCATGAGTGTACAAAAATCGGATAGGTGGTTTTCTTGATATCTTGTTTACATACAGACGGCCGGCCGGTTGGCCGTCGGACATAATTTTTTTTGCTTCATTACAACGTACTCTAATTCGTCGGAAAATGTGAAAAAAAAGTGGTGTTAAAATTTTCGGTTTGGAAACCGTCGCATAACTCACCCATCTTATTTCATAAGATGTGGAGTAAAAATACAGAAAATAAGGAGATTCCTTTTACAATTTTAGGGACACGATACTTACAACTTTCTAATTATAAAACGCCGATTATTTTTCGATCATTATTGCAGAAGAAAAGATAATGTTGTTTCAATTTGCTGTTACGTATATTTTAGTATAATGAACAAGCTTTTAAAAGCTTACAAAGCAATTTTGCTCTCTAAAAAAAATAATTAAAATAATTTTGGTACAAACTCGTAGGTACCTATATATAATTCTTCAATAAAAAAAAAAAAAATTTTAAAAAAGTTTTTCAACGCCATCTGGGTTTTACGTAAAATTTTGTTAGAGAGCATCAAAAAATCGAAAGCATTTCACGTACGATGGCGCCCGACATCAAATTACTGAGAAAATACGTCGATAAAATTGTATTCGTTTTAAACAAATAAATTAAATACAGCGTGTCGGATTTTTTTAACATTGATTTAACAATTACGAAAAGCGATATTAATTTTAGAAAATTTAAATCAAGTTAAGTTTAAAGTTGAATTTTACAAAAACAATTTCGTTTCATGCTTTACATAATGAAGTAAAACTTTCATTTAAAAGTTAAGCTTGTAAACGTAAAAGCATTTTACATAGAAATTCTTAATTCATATAATCGACGTAATATGAACTAGCAAAAACCGTAATAGAATTAATAATAAAATTTTGATGGGTTTTAATTAATGTTTTTAGTTGAATAACAGTGAGTCGTGTTAAAACGATACATAAAGTTACTAAAAGTTTTTAGATTTTGAGTAAAATGGCGCAGTACTGGCAGGCAGAAATTAATTATTTCTTTCATTAGTAGAAGTTTATTAATTAAGGAAGCGCTGCAGATTCGTCTTCTTGTTTGCATTGCGTCATTTTCCTCTTCTACAACCCTTTTGAAGAGTTTTGTGATGAGATGAAGTTTAAAATTGAAACTTAAGAACAGCTCGCACATCAAAATTAATTATGTATTTATGACTGAAATATTAATTTTGTCATCCGCTACTGAAATGAAATAAAAACAAATTCTCTTTGTATTATTATTAACATTATTGTCTCTCATCTCTCTCATCATATTTTTTTTGAAGAAAATACGGGCTCGTGTTGGTTTTCACGATTGATTGTCGTACTTGGCTCGACTTCTATAATAATATAATCGACAATGCTGATGCTGCATTTAAAAAAAATTAACAAAAACAGACTAACTAAGTTAAAGTACATTCAAGTCGACCACGCAAAGTGTGTATAGATATATCCTGAGGGAATATATAACATTTTGCAATATTCTGTAAGGGTTCGTTGTACACACTGATAGGAAATTGCCTCACTTGGCCGCAATATGTTGGACATCGCAAACAGTGACGTCACACTTAGCAAACAATGTCGTTCATTATTACATGTGTCGCACCCTCTTATTTTAGAAACTCTTCTCATTTCTCTTCGATTGCGTTTGAATTTGTTCTATTATTCTAACGTATAAGGAGTGTTATTTTTTTTTTAAATTTTGACTTGTATTTGTTAAGATAAAATACGTGAAATTAATTTTTTTTTAATTTAGGGTACGTTTTCAATGTCTTTTCAAAAAAGACAAATCTAAAAGTGTCTGATAATTATCAAAAGTAACGCTAATTACAATAATTTTTAGAGAAGGAATTGTAAAAATCAATTTTTACACCATTTTGTCAAAATCTTAAATTAGTTTTAAAAATTACATCGGAGTGTACAGTATGTTTTCAAACCCCAAAACACAAATTATTT
Source organism: Abscondita cerata (assembly GCA_030710515.1). NCBI lineage: Eukaryota > Metazoa > Arthropoda > Insecta > Coleoptera > Lampyridae > Abscondita > Abscondita cerata. The sequence goes on from JALBCR010000414.1 coordinate 265,462, forward strand.
TTTATTTAACTCAAACGGTTCTTGAGATAATAACTGTTTTCGTCATTTCTAGAAGTAACTCTAATAGGCGGATTCTATTGAAAACTACAACTAACGGCAGATGGTCACATTTTTGTGCCATCGAGAAGTCCTGATCTCACAATAATGGAGTTTTCCCTGTGGAGTCGTTTAAAAACAAAGTGTACCGTGAGTAACTTGACAATGTTCATAGAAAAATAACAGAAGGTTTAGAGAAAAACTACTTAGCAGAGGTAGGAACCAAATATCTCAGATGTAAACCTAGCAATATGGTGGAAAATTTAAATAAACAGGAATTATTTATAGTATATTACTTGCTGCTTTATCCAAATAGATTGAAAACGTTCAAAACAGTTCCTCCTAAAAAACAATTTTTAGCTATAAAACATACACAATAGCATTAGGCAATTTCTTTACAAAACATTTGTAAAATAAACGACATCCTCTTAAATCTAAAGAATTACAAATGGACCAGTGCAGTTAACTAAAAGAAAGAAAAAAATTAATAACAGCACGCCACTATATGGAAGTGGTAGATAATAAGAAGACAAACGAGATACTAAAATGTAAACACCTTTGTAGTAGGAGAAGGGGATTGGGGAGCTTTTTATGGAGGGAATGGGGTTTTTTGACGATTTCCGGGAAGTTTGACCTCCTATCAAAAAATATTTCATAACAAAGTTGTAGATATTAAAAATATCTAAAACTTTTGTAGATATCATTTTTTACATAACCTGAAAATTATTCCCGGAAAATCGAAAAAACTGGATTTGTAGTTTTATTTTGTTTTTCGCGTGCCAAAAATTTTTTTTTTCATCAAATTTAGTAAAAACGTTACTTTTTATGGTCTAAAAAAGCTGCAATTTTTGCGAAAGAAAAAATTCATTTTTCGAGATTATATCGGCGAAAAACAAAAAATTACCCGCATTTTAAACCAAAAAATCTCACGTTAAAATTTAAGATTTTCGAACGAATGACGTCGGATTTCTACCCGTTGAAACGTCTACTTTCACATGGTTTAAGAAAAAATTAACTTCACTGGTAAACCTGCTCCAGAAATCGAAAAAAGTGGAAAAACGCGTTTTCGAAAAGTCATTTTTTAATAACTATATACAGTTTCCTAATTTTCATTACTATTTTCATTCCAAATCATGAAAACATATATTTTTTAATTTTATATGAATAAATGGAATCCTTGAAAATTGTAAAATGATGATGTCTTGCAAAAACCTGCAAAAATAGTAAGTAGTAATTATAAGGTTTAAATGGTTTCCTATAGAAAAGAATGATTACTGCAATATTTTCAATCTAAAAAAATTACTATTTATTTTTCTATTAATAAAGTGCATTAAACAATAAAAGCAGCATTACAGCATTTTTTTATTGGTATGAGTTCGTCGTCGGATTCTATGTTGGTACCCGTATCTTCTTCGTTTTCGTCGAGAAGGCTGCCATCCTCGTAAGCGTTCGTCAGCGGTTCATCCAAGACTTCTGAAGTCCTCATAGTTGTTTTCTCGATGTAAGTACACTGTAAATTACCATTACAGTTGTTACATAAGTCTGTACACTTCAGACCATGTTTACGACATCCACATTGTCTACTAGTGCAGCCGGTTTCACAGCTGCAACAAATAGTTTTAAGTAGCATTTCAGGGATTAGTTCTTTGTCAGTAAATGCAGGAATTATTCCATGCTCGCCTCGTTTCCATCTCCAACTCGTTGCTTACAGTTCATTGTTACCGAGCCAAGTTTGTAGCTGATAGTATCCTCTGTAACAATGTTGTTTCACTGCACTTTCTGTTAAAGGATGTTTCTCCAACTTAAAAGCTGATTTTACTGTTGCCGATTGGTAATGCTATAATCTCAATTTATTTAAAGTGACATTTTCTTTTCTACACTTGTAAATTGATTTTATTATTATTATTTTTTTAGGGGTTTTTGGTGCAAATATAAAATATGGAAGGTGATCAGTACTTTACAGAACTCCATGGTCAACAAGAAAAACATGTTGTTCCTGAGAATCACCACTTTGGTTTCCGGACCTGGTCATCAAGACCCTCCCGGTAATTAAAAAAAAATGTACAACACAATTTCACAAAACACAATCACATTACACACTTAATTAATATTATTACATGTGAATACTAGGGTGGGTGAGGGTTGGCATGTTTAGGTTTTAGTGTTTTCCTAAACCTTGAAGTAAATGCTTGCCAAGACGAACCAATCCACTATTGCACACGGTTTCGTCACCACACTGTACAAGTTTATACTGATCTTCTGGGGCACCATACATAACACTTACATCACAATACAATATTTAAAATGTACCATACGATTAAATAAATAAATAATTACTTGGAAACCATATTCAGCGATGACTTCCTGATTTGCATCTTTTTTGTAGAAAATGCTGACCAATCGTGATAAGTTGTTATCGAACAGTAGTGCTTTAACGATGGCTTTTTTCCTTTCCCTCCGAACCCAGATGTTGTATCACAATCAGAAAAGCAATTGTAATTGTTGGTATTCAACTGATTCAAAAGTACCATAAAGTCGATGTCTTGTCCGTCAATTATAACAGTCTTGTCATTGTTTTTGCCAATTTCTGAAGCTGTATTTATTATGTCAGCATCAGCATCTTTTTGGGTTTGTTTACGAATGAATCCTTCAGCCAGTAAGATTTCCGACAAAGTCTTTATTAGTTTTATCTTATTTTTTTCGTTGGATAAAAATTTCGGTTGCGCAAATGGAATTCTTGTGTGCAGTTGGTAATGAAATTCTGGAATTTTTTCCGATGGTTTTCTTCGATTACGCTTAGATTTTTTGTGCAATTACTAGATGTTGCTGCTAGTGTGCCAGTGACAGTGTTTGCTATGTCTGGGTACCCATCAAAAACTATCCAACTGTTTGATGCGTAATTGTTGCGTGTGTACTGCACATACTTGTGGATGATGTCTTCCATTGTGTCATTTTTCTGCCAAACCACCTGATGCAGTAAAAATCCACTGTCCACGACATGCACGATACAGTTCGAGTGTGCTGGTGCATCAACAGTGGTAAATTCGTCGTACATTTGCGACTTGACATTTTTCCTCTGACCATTCTCCGTAAAAAGTGATAGAGGAAACGGGGCAAGTTCGTACTGCAAATACGTTTCCATGTCTTCTTTGCTGCTGATGTTTAATGATATCCGTTGGAATAACAATAATGGATCTTTTGCTATTGTATTTACTGACGGTCTTGAAATGCTGAATCAATTTTTTTGAAGGAAATTATTCATGTAACGTTAAATATTACATGTTTTCATGATTTAGAATGTAAATTGTAATAAAAATTAGGAAATTGTATGCGGTTATTAAAAAAATGACTTTTTAAAAACGCGTTTTTCACTGTTTTCGATTTCTGGAGCAGGTTTTACAATGAAGTAAATTTTTTCTTAAACCATGTGAAAAGTTTCAACAAGTAGAAATCCGACGTCATTCCTTCAAAAATCTTAAAATTTGACGTGAGATTTTTCGGTTCAAAATGGGGTAATTATTTGGTTTATAACCTTGAAAAGAATTTTTCTTTCGCAAAAATTACAGCTTGTTTAGACTATAAAAAAAACGTTGTCACCAAATTTGGTAAAATAAAAATGTTTGGCGCGCGAGAAAAAAATAAAAACAAAAAATCCAGTTTTTTCGAGTTTCCGGAAATAATTTTGAGATTACGTAAACAATTATATTTACAAAAGTTTTAGATATTTTTAATATCGTCAACTTTGTCATGAAACATTTTTCGATAGGAGGTCAAACTTTGCCGGAAATCGACAAAAACCGCATTCCCCCCATAAAATGCCCCCCTATTCCAAAAGTGTTTAAATTTTAGTATGTCGTTTGTCTTTCTATTGTCTACCACTTCCACATAGTGGCGTGCTGTTATTAATTTTTTCTGTTTTAAAACTAACTGCTCTGGGCCAAAAGATGTTTTACGATTTAAGTAGTATTAGCATATAGTAGTTATTAAAGCAAATTATTTTTCTTCTGGAGATGTTCAGAGCTGGTGGTTTAATTAAACACCATGTTCATTATTCCGCCCACGCTTCCATTGTTAAGCAATAATAACGAACATGGTGTTTTCTTGAACCACCACCATTGAACATCTCCTATAAGAAGGTCAAAATAAATTTATAAAGTACAGAGAAATCCACAACTATAAAGGAGATCATCGTACAATTATGAGTAAAGTTCGAAACTTCATGTAAAGTTATTGTCAGTGGGTTTGCACTTATCAAAGACATATATAACATTCATCACTGTATCAATAATTCTTTAAATGTGTATATTAGTGGAATTCTTTTCTCCTGGTTCATCAAATAAGTTAAATTTACAAAGAATGCAATCCCTACAAGAAACATACATTGTTTCAAACAAAACCAGATAATTTGCGCATCAGTTTTTTAAATTGTTACGGAAGCTGGAATGGAATAATTTCCTTTTCAGTTTGCTGAAACGTATCTGCAAGTAAGTAACTCTAAAATACAATTTCGTACTTTAATAACACATATTTTAACATTATAGAAATGGTCATCTTCTTCGCAATTGAAACCAAAAGTGTGAATATAAGTTACATATCAAAACATTTATATAATGCATTAAACACCTTAGCGGAAGAATTATTGTCTCTAAAACTTTTTTGCCGGATAGAACCAATACAATTTTTTTTCATTACCTAATCCTAGTTACAATAAAGTTCTTCACTGTAGTTAGAACTGCTCCTTTTCGATTTAGTAAATAATTACAACTCATACAAATAGGTACCAATACCAATGTCAATATACTACGTAAATTAAAAAAAATCACTTTCTACCAGATTTAGCCAAATTCAAAAGCAATATTCCAATTTCACATAGAATACCTAAAGGTGCAAGATTTGCGGATGCCAATAGTCTTGGTGTAATAATAGACAAATGTGTCAAAAAAAAAGATGAACACTCTTGATGAGTCAATGATTTTGGCATTAGAAGTGCAGTTAAACTTCTAAGTTTGAACGGTACTTTAGCTGCTAGGGATGAGGAAAATTTTTAATTCAAAACATCCTCAGCCAACACAAATTCTACAGTTTTCTCCGTCACCCATAAATGATAACACCTTTTTAAAACTAATGAGTTCGATTAATTCATTTCCTTTTGGTTCTGCCTTTGGAATAGATGTATTGCACCCTCAGCATCTAAAAGACCGAATTTCTTTCTCTGCCGGCGATGCAGCAAATGCACTTCTTTTATCTGTTACATCACTCTGCAATTTAATTTTAGGTGGCAAAGTTGAAAACTTTATTTGTTATATTTTATATGGAGCAACACTTTGTGTCCTTAAAAAAGAAAGTGGACCCAATTGCTTTCGTCGTTTATCTACTAAAGTTGCATGCGTCCAAGAACGCACTCAGACTAAAGAATGTTTACGTCCAGATCAGTTGGGTGTACTAACCAAAAACGGTTGCAAAATAGCCACTCTATTAGAACTTTTCTTGCATCTTCAAATTGTAAGCATAAAATTATTTTGAAAATTGATTTTAAAAACGCATTTAATTCTGTGAGGCGTAATAGTTTACTTCAAGAAATAAGACTCTCAGTTTCTGATCTACTTCCTTTCATGCGGCAATGTTATGCCAATCCCAGCAATTTGTTTTTTTTGGAAATAATGTGATTAAATCTTCAGTTGGTGTGCAACAAGGTGACTCTTTGAGTCATCTTGCTTTTAGTCTATGAGTTCAACAAATTATCAATCGTCTTAATTCTAGGCTACATGATGATACTTTAAGTAACACATGTCCTCAAAGATCTGCAAACAATTATCACAAACAGTAAAAGTATTGATCTAGAACTAAACTTCTCGAAATGTGAATTGTTTTTTTGTTATGGAATTGTTGAGAAAAATATTTTATCCAAATTTAAAACTATTGCTCTAAATATCCATGTAGTTGATTTAAATAATTTAGAATTACTTAGAACTCCTATTTTTTGTAAATGATATCAATGAATCACAACTGCTAGTTAAAAATATTTTTAACTTGAAGCAAACTTGGGGGGGGGGGGGGGGGGGGGGGGGGGGGGGGGAAAATTAAACGGGTACTTCCTGACGTCGTAGAGACTTGAAATTCGGCATGCCGATGGGTCTTGCCTTCAAACCAACGAAAAGTTCAATTCAGAGGCGAGGCCAGGGTCGTCTCCATCTGCCATAAGTCTAGCATTATTATATTCATGCATTAAAATTTGCCCGTCCATCGACGGGCTTTTAATCTAGTTTAATTAATATTAGTGTATTCACCAATTTCCAATGCAAGAAAAAGAAACAAAAGGAAACGAAAATATTAATCGAAGAGGTGTCTAGTAACTCTACGGACAAATTTCGCGTAGTGATTCTAGAGGCAAAAATAAGAAACAAAGTTCAAATAAACCCAGGTCCGGAAACGCTACGACCTATAGTGTGTTAAAAAATTGATATGCTAAAAGTTAATTGGCCATAACTTTTTGCCACCCAGTATATTGACGTTACGTTTCAATCAGTTTGTTTCCTTTTTAGTTCTGAGCAAAAAAGGTATACTTGGTCAATGCCCCTCAGATCAGCGTTTTCAAGATATTGGTTGATGAACAGTTTAATTTAATTTCCTATAATCCTTAGCTAACTGGAATTATAGGAAATTAAATTAAATTGTTCATCAACCAATATCTCGAAAACCAGGGGGGGATTTTATTTGTTATCCTGGTCCCATCCTATAGGACTGGGGTTTCATCTAATACACTATAAATCTTATAGGCCGACATTGTATGAGTTGAAATTGAAAATAACAGTGTTTATCGTTTTAACAATTGCAGAATGTCAACGCCAAACTTCAACTCAGATTTAAAAAAAACAGCTTTAAATATAGTTAGCATCGACTTTGATAATAGGTGCTGCCTACTTGGGTTAATTTACCGACACTAAAAAAACATTCACGATTCTTCCTGATAGATATTTGAAAGACCATTTTACTTTTTACTATAACTAAACTATGTGCATTGTTTATTATTGGATATACATAAATAAATTGTTTAAACCTAAGTGATAACATTAAATTAAAAGTTTATCCCTCAGTGTGTCGACTATAGAGAGGTTTTACTGTATTTAAACATTCGGTCTAAGCGTATAAAGAGAATGATTAAAGTACACATCTACTGTGAATGGATTTGTGGGTGTTAGATCAGTAGTAAGATATTATTTTCTATTCTCTCGAACCCCTTCCACTAATACTTTCTTTGACAAAATCGGATTTCGTTACAGAAAGAACAACTGCAGATGGCGTCCTATTACGTTTCATTTTTCGGTTACATTAAAGTATGGTCTTTTCAGCTCCAGTTAACTTTATCGGTCTATTAACTACATGGAAACACAGTATTAAGTCAATCAAGTTTTTAGAAAGTCGCCAAACAAATAAAATCAACTGGAGGTAAAAAGACTAGACCTAATTATAGTATCGATAGTATGTGCGACATCTGTTAGACCAAAAATAGGTATTAAGAAAGCATCATAAATATTATAGGAACATCTTCTTTTTTCTTCATTTATTCTTCGTTGTCTAAACTTAAACATTTGCTTTCTCTAATTTTATCAAGTACTTCTGTTCCCGTCTTTTGTCGGTTAATTTTTCTTATGTCATCTTATCATCTCATCAGCTTCTCAATCCAGTTAATAGGTATTCGGTTTTATCGTCCTTATCTACCAGAAATTGCCATTTCTTCATTTCTCATATTTTTTACTTCTCTAATTAGTATAGTTTTGTTTTGCAACTTTTTCTCCATAATTTTTTATACAGGGTTTTTATAAATGATTGTCTCATCAAGTTGGCATTAAATCAAAATTAACGATAAACGACGGCAACACCCAACATATATAAATGATTCCAACGGAACCATGAATAACTAACAGATGATGACATTAGCACAAATTAATTGCTGTCAATTTAAGCGGCAAACGTCAAATTTTAAATGTTTCCAAGTCACCTGATGACCAATATTTAGAAGCCCTAGAACTGTTGTAGAAGTTAGGCATAGTTAATACTATGTCAGCAGTTTTTTTTTCAATTTACATATAAGACCAATTTAGGATTTACATTAACTTTTTAGAACATTCAAATGTCAGTCTATGTATTTTATAAATAATCATGTTTTGTCATTTTTCATAAAACAACAGATTCTTGATGTGTTTTTGAAGCAAGATGTTAAAAATTGTTTTCGACAGTTCTTCAATACTTTTAAATAAAAAATTAAGAATTGCATTTTTTTGACAACAAATCGACTTTGTAATGTCGTCAAAGTAATGTATATATAAATTTAGTTAGCTGAAGGCTGAGTGTTATTTAGATTGTTTATATTGTTATTTATATTTTATGTTCTTGTTTACTTTTGATTATATTTATACACTTAATCAATATCACTACATATGAATACTAAATTCGGTCAGGGTTGCCATATTTACATTTTGGTGGTTTTTTTAAACCTTCAAACAAATACTTGCATATTGTTTGTTCAGCACACTAGACAAGTTTATACTGATCTTCTGGGACATCATACATTACACTTACATCAATACAAAATAACAAAGAATAATTTAATATAGGTACCATACGAATAAATCTTGTGTTTACACATAACTGCATACTCACATTCCTTGATCCGACATAGCGTAGTAATAGGTTGTAACTGGGAGTTACGTGAATATTAGTAACAGAACCTTATTTGTCACCTTCAAAAACTAAGTATAGGTATATACTAATTTTGGCAGTAATCATATAAAATACAAAATTTTACTAAGAAATTTCAAAATATTCAAACAGAAACGTACAATATTGGTAAAGTAATCCCATATAAGTAGATTTCAGCAATGTTGCCAATTCGAAGAATATAAAATTCTACCTACATTAAATTTCAATAATTTATTTGAAAAGTAAATTTTATTGTAGTAGAAGTTTTTTAAGGATACTACTTGTAGTAGTAGTAGCGTGCTAGTCCTACTTGTTAAAATTTGGTTATATACAAGGTTGCCCATATTCGAACCGACCATCAGGCAACACTATAACTTTTGACAACAATGTCAAATCGACTAATGACATACCGCGTTTGAAGCGTCATTCCAAGCAGATTTTTAACATGGAACAGTACACGACACGCGACCGCTCTAAAATTGTTGAAATTTACATTCAACACGGTTACCGTTAATCAGGAACGTTATCGCGATATGATAACCAATTTTTTCATGCCAATTATTCCTCGAAAGCGTATGAGGTACTACTGGTTTCAACAAGACGGCGCGCCACCACACACAAACTATACTACAATCGATTTTTTGAAGCAATTGTTTCCTGGCCGTTTGATGTCAAAAAATGGTGATTTCAATTGGCCTCCAAGATCACCTGATTTCACGCCTACAGACTTCTTTTGGTGTGGTTATTTAAAATCAAAGGTTTACATCAACAAGCCAAAGACCCTAGAAGAGCTGAAAACTAACACCCGCCAAGGAATAGCCGCCATTCCGATCAAAATAATGAAGAAAATCATGGAAAATGCTGCAAAACGGGCACAATACGCCATACAGGCTCAGGGCGGCCAATTACGAGATATCATATTCAAAAAGTGATGTAAACAAATCTACTTGAACCAAATTAAATGATTTTCATGACGAACAGAAAAAAAATTGTGATTTCTTTGATTTATTTCAAAATTAAATTTGCGCTCCAAATCTGGGCAACCTGTTATACTATAAAGGTGACGAGTGACTTTTAACAAATCATTGTAATATAACTTGTTACGAAGTGAACGTTTTCTAGTCAATGCAAGATAAAGAACTGATCAGTTTGACAAAAATTTCTTTGTTGGTTGTCGTGAATCGAGCGTATAAGACATAATTCCTTAATTTTAAAGATTTGTCGACAACTAAGCGTCGGCATAAAAAACAATCTCAAATCACTTTCGTTGGATTCAATTTGCATCACCTTGCATGTAACCGCTTATATACTCACTTTCATATGAAACACACTACCCAGAAAAAACAAAGATACGAATTTCAAATTTAATATTAAACGTTAAATTTTCGAATAAAAAAATTTAACAAGAAAAAAATCAATACTGTGTCACATACTCACCTTCAGCAATGCAGGCATTTGTCCTTCGTACAATGATTTGGATAATCGATCTCCTCTTGTGTCGGCAACAGTTGAAGGCGCCGACCCATTATGTAATAAGTCAAGTGATATTGCAGGCCAAGGTAAGATTTATCCAATTACTTTGCACTCCAAATTATCACACCAGGTGTTATGAGTGTATGACATCTTTCGGCAAACTAGAAATTTCCTTGTTTTTTTCTATCGTCGTAGTCTTCTACGACCATGATTTGTCCACAAACAAAACCTAGATTCATCACAAGAAACAATTTCATTGCACTAATTAAACCAACCATGTTGCTCTTGATACCATGACAGTCTATGTTGCAGTAGCCTAAAGATGAAATTCGTCCATAAGTAGTTGACTAGACTCATAACAGCTAATAGCTCTCTTTCAATCTAAAGCAACCGAAGTCGATCTTCACTGGCAGTTTTTGGTTGAGATTTAGTTAAGTTACGATACAAGTTATTGAAATTGTTAGCTATTACAGTAAACAAAACAAAAGTACAATGCCCAACGTAATTTTATAAGAAGTGGGATCGTTTTTTACTTTGAAACAACGTTTTACCAAAGTCGCAAATTCAAAGAATTTCATTTGAAACTGCGAACATTTAACTCAGATTTTGTGACAAAACTATAAGTTTTCATAAATTACATAGTTAATTGCAAAAACTTAAATAACACAGACCTGCAAAATTGCATTTTTCTCAGTTTTAACAATGGAGGGGTGCGATTCTTGTAAATATTTTGTTAAAAACAAAACTGACGTTAAAATTGCTCCCGCGCGTCAGGTTTTTTAAATTTTAGTTACAACCGTTTTAATGAATTTCTTTTCAGAACCAAATTTTCTGGTTTTCCATAATTGCTTCGCATAGTACCACTAACTAACTGACCGGATCTCCTTATAATCTGATTTCCTTCGGATCTTGCTTCAGCTGGTTGAATTTCTGAGGTTGAAATCGTAAGTAGTGACCTCAAGAAGACAGAATACTAAAGAACTTTTCAAAAAGTAAGTTCACTGATGACTATGCATAAATTTAAAATTCATTTTAAAAATCGTAGAATAATTTAGGAAATTGTGGAAAATTGAAACAAAAAAATTGGTTCTAAAAAAAATGGTAAAAATTAAAAATTCAATTAAAATTTAAAAAAATCTGACGTGTTGGAGCAATTTAAAAATCAGATTCGATTTCAACGCAAAGACATTTACAATAATCACCTCTACCCATTCTTGAAACTGTAGCTTGTATAGTTAAAGATGCAAACGTATAGATATATTATTTATGATATATTGTATAGCAAAACCTATTCTGCACTCTTTTTATTTACGGCTCTATACTATTTGGAAACGTGTTGTTATAAAGGGTGTCCCTAAAATGTGTTTACAAAACTCTACTTCGTATTTTTGAGACCAAAATAAATCGATTTAACAAAACTTAGCTTAGTGAAAATTTGCCTAGTTTCGGTGCAATACGGTTCTAAAGTGCAATTATAAAATGGCTCCTGTGCCGTGCTCACCTCGATCCCCAGATTCAAATCCACTGGATATGAAAGAGATATGACATCCGTAAATAATGAAGAAGTATTGTGGCAAAGTATTAAATTAAAATATTAATTTCATATTTGTATTTAAAATTAGTGAAAAACAAATATGTTGGAGAAATATTCACTAAATATTTATCCTAAGAATTTGTGAAAATATACAAAAAAATATTTCGTAAATATTAAGTATGTACAAATATTACTCTTTGATGTTTTCACCAAAGAAGGTATAATAATAAAAGCGTTTGTGCTTGTGTTACTATAGTTCGTAGCCGAGGGCTAGAAAATGTTTTGTTTCAAAACTCCTCTTAGATCCATAAAGAAAGGACAAGCTTTAAGTTGTGTTTGTGTTTTAACCATTTTGTTTCTTACCATTGGTCAGTATGTTAGATCCCTAACGTGGGTGTTTTTGTTTATGTAAAAGAAATTCAATGAGGTCAAGAAAAGTGCAGGAGCGGGACAAACCGTAATAAGTAAGTAAGTTTAGGTAATTTGTCAAAATGTCCATCATAAGTGTATCTAACTCAAATGAATGCCTGTAGGATTTTCGTCACTTAGTTAGCGTTTTACTAATTCTCCCATTTTTTACAAACCCTTTCTTTTTTCTTTTGGTGTGTTGAGTACTGGGCCGCTTTATTTTCATGTTTTTGGACTAGAAGTATACATTTGATTACAGTAACAAAGAGCCTTGGCGACTTAAAAAAGAACTTTTTTACTGGTCGGTGGTTTTAAATGCTCAATTAAATACGTTATGTATTTATTATACTTATACGACACATTTATTAGGGGCGACAAAAACGGTTTTCCATTACTACCGACCAGGAAATAAAAAAATCGGCTTCCCTGTTTTTATCAACAGTAAAAGCGCACGTAGAAAAAATCCAGAAGATGTAATCACAACAATGACCATATCACCAACTTAGCATCTTCTTGTCTTAAAACGTTAGGTTTCATCATTCGTAATACACGTAAATATGATAGAAATGATGCATTAATTGTCTTTATAACTCCCTGGTCAGTTCGAAACTAGAATATGCAGCCATAATTTGGAGGTCTCATAATATTTATCATATTCGTTTGTTAGAATCTGTTCAACGTAGGTTACTAAAAACTTTATGGTTTCGGATTAATCGTATATGTATATCCTACCAGAGATTTTCCGCAAGATAATTTACTGAAAGAGTTTCTATTCATTAAGTCATTAAATGTAATTCTAATGTTATGCGTAATTCGCCAATTCATAAAATGTGCAGATTATACAACAGCTTACAAACATACATTAATATTTATCATCAATCCCAAATGGCCTTCACTCATGCTGTACGCGTACATTTAACTCCATGCTTAATCCATAACTAATGCAAAATTTTATTAAAAAATTCATCACTAAACTGAAATTAACGTTTTCATTTATCACAATTTTCTGAATCAGAATGATTGTTACACTGATTCGATATGCATTATATACCAATTATTAGTTAACTTAATTTGATGTATTATTATTCACTATAATTATTAAAAAAAAAAATTTTTTTTGTTATTTCTTCATTGTATTACTATAATTTGCATTCAATTGTTATTTTGCTTGTGTTTTATTTAATTTTATTCATATTTTAAGTAACCATTTCTTTTTATTTTTTTTTTGTAAAAAAAAAAAAAAAAAAAAAAAATAAAACTATTTTAAAATATTTTTTAATTTTTTAATTTTTATTGTTTTTAAAATTAATAATAATATTTTATAAAAAAAAATTTAAAAAAAAAAAAAAAAAAAAGAAAAAAAAAAAAAAAAAAAAAAAAAAAGAAGAAAAAAGAAAAAAAAAAAAAAAAATGATACATTTACCCAAACAACCGCCAGGACAGTCGGCAAGCGGAACATTGACGTTCAGTGCGTCTGCTTACAACAACAGTCAAGTAGGTCCAACACTTTGCATACATTTTGGATTCTATGGTATTGTTTTCTATTTTTGTGGGTAATTTAGAAGTGTTATTATTATATGCATAATTGCATTTATGCACATTTTCATGCATTGCATCAGAAAACCAATACTTTGAATCATTTTTATAGCGCATTTCCATTTTGTCAGTTTGACAACCAATTCATCAAAATAGTTTACATTTCAAAGTTTTTCACGTCATTTCTTTTGGTTTTTCTAATTCAAGTGAAAGATTGGCGTAGCATTTTTTAGGATTATTAATCAACATAAACAATAATATTGTAATTCTCTATTTTACGTGAGTAAATACTGCATCATTTTTATATAAAATTTGCTAATAAACATGCCAGACTACGACAACAAAGAAACACTTACAAACTTAAGAATCAAAAGAGATGTAATTAAAGGCCAATTAATACAATTTGCCAATTTTTTAGATGATGAGTCAAATCATATTTCTATTGAGCAGATTAATGTACGTTTAGAAACAGTAAACAATATGTGGAATGAGTTTGATAAAGTGTAAACTGAGTTTGAACTTATCGATAATAGCGACACAGATGCTTCCGAGAAGCAGATTTTTGAAGACAAATATTTTAATGCAATTGTGAAGGGTAGGTCCATTATAATAAAGCATATGAATTTGCAACAAAGTTGTAAGTTAGATAATATTACACCATAAACGTAAATGTGAAACTACCAATAATTTTGAAGGTTTTAAAGCACTCATCCTAGACAATTCCTCGTTAAAAATGTTAGAATTTATTATCTGCAATCATGTTTAAAAATATTCATTCAGGTAATTCAATCTTTGGATATTAGTGATGGTAATTTCAACGTGCCTGGGATCTTTTAAGAGATAGATATAAAAACAAAAGGGTTATTGTTCAAACACAAAAAAATTTTGGTCTTCCAACTATGAGTAAAGAAAATCATTTTCGAAATCATAGAACTTCTCAAACACATAAGACAAAACATTAGGTCAACAGTCAATACTTGGGAATTTATTAATATACGTAATATAGTCAAATATTTTATTCACTACTCAATCGAGAAAGAATTCAGAGTCAGTTGCAAAAATTACAAACTTTATAGATTTGCTTAAAATCCACGAAATTGGGTTGAAACTTATATAGACAGGTCCTCTCAATATACAGGATAGATTATCAAATACTTCAACCTCGTGTTTATTTGTACATGTTACAGATCAATTACATGAGAACTTGGAACGATTCTTGGCTTAAAATTGAACATACGACTTTAACAAATAACAAACTTAACCTATGAAGAGTTGGAATGTGAAATTCTACATTTCGTAGTGAAAAGGTTTTTAAGACAAGAAATACCGGTCGTTGCAAAACAGTAAATAGATTTACCTTATAAGTAAAGAAAACTTAGTGAATCTTTATCCATAGTAATATGAAACGTCTTTAGTTAATAGAAAAGAAATTAGCTCAAAACGAAAATTTGCGTATTTAGTATTACGAATTTCTCAAAGAGTATGAAAATCTTGGCCATATGACAAAAATAAATCCTACAGTTGATAATCCCAACGAAATACAAAATTATCTTCCTCATCATGTGGTTTTAAATGACTCTAGTTTAACTACATACTAAATTACGAGTTGTTTTTGACGCATCCTCTAAAACATCTTCAAAACTTTGTTTGAACTACTATTGAAAACAGGTCCAACAATTCAAGACAATTGATTTGATGTAATAGTACGAATGCGTACCTATAATATAGATATAACAGCTGACATTATAAGATGTTGTCTGTACATCGACAAAAACAACAATAGTTTGGCGTAAAAATTGTAATGATCCAATAGAGCATTACCAACTAAACACTATTACATATGGAACGTCTAGCGCATCTTACTTAGCAACTAGAATATTGCATCAAATTGGATTAAATGTTAAAGACACCAATCCTAAGGCTAGTGAAGCCATTATAAAAAGCTTTTATATGGACGTTATAATTTGTGGTAGTTCTAGTGTAGAAGATGCACAACTACTAAAGATCGATGTGGAGAAAATATTGCTTAATGATGGTTTGCCTCTTCGAAAGTGGTTGTCAAACAAACCGGAGAAATTAAATTTAACAGACTGTCACAATAACATTCCTCAGTATATTATATCTGATAATGAAACAAAGGCATTAGGTGTAATGTGGAATCCAAGTTTAGATTTTTTTCGATATTCAGCAACATTTCCTGAATTAAAATTTTCTATTACAAAACGAAGTATTTTATCAAGCATTGCTACCATTTTTGACCCTTTAGGTCTGATAAATCCAAGCGCAGTAAAAGTCAAAATTTTGTTACAACAATTATGGCGTTTACGAATTGGTTGGGATGATCCAATTCCAGAAAATATTCAGCAAACGTGGTTACATTTTACCGACAATTTCTTACAAATTAATGAATTATCCATCAATCGACATTCAATACAACTAAACACCATTTCATTAACTTTACATGGATTTTGTGATGCTTCAGAAGCAAATTATGGCTCATGAATTTATCTAGTTTCTTGTAGTAATGATAATAATATCATTCTGTTTGCAGCGCTCTTCGAGATTGTCTGACTTGTTTTAGAGCTAAACCAAAGTCAGTTAATCAGTTAATGGGAGACTTGCCTGAAGCAAGAATAACACCTTCTCGAGCTCTTTCTTGTTGTGGTATTGATTATGCCGATTTTTATACTATTAGGGATAGAAAATTACGCACAAAAACCTCCGTTAAATGTTACCTGTGTATTTTTGTTTGTCTAGTTACTAAACATTTCATATTGAACTTATTACTGACCTTATTAGTGACGGTTTCATAAATGCGTTCAAAAGATTTGTTTCTCGGAGAGGCTTGTGTAAACAAATATTTACTGATAATGGCACTACTTTTGTGAGTGCTAGTAATAGCATAAAACAAATTTACGAGATTCTAAAGACAGTACCAAATGATTTAAAATTTCAAAATTATCTTCTTAAAAATCGTGTTGAATGGCATTTTATACCTGCACGGTCGCCTCATTTTGGTGGTATGTGGGAGGCTGCAGTGAAGTCATTTAAATATGATATA
The DNA here is from genome assembly GCA_030710515.1 of Abscondita cerata. NCBI lineage: Eukaryota > Metazoa > Arthropoda > Insecta > Coleoptera > Lampyridae > Abscondita > Abscondita cerata. The sequence goes on from JALBCR010000414.1 coordinate 282,210, forward strand.
AAAACAATAGTAATCGATGCAAAGTTAACATTCGAGGACTTTTATACAATCCTCACTCAAATAGAAGCAATACTTAACTCTCGACTTCTTCTACCTCTGTCAAACGACCCTAATGACCTGCAATACTTGACTCCTGGATATTTTCTTATCGGAGATGCATTAGTATGAGTTCCCCAGGTAAACGTAGTAGATATCTATATGAACCGATTATCCGCTTATAAAAGACTACAACAAATGATCGATTTAAATACACTTCAACAACGTTCCAAATGTTTCATCAAACATAACCGTCGGGACATTGGTGTTGTTGCTCCTCCTATGAATTGGCAAATCGCTCGTGTAGAAGCAGTAGATCCAGGACTGGACAATAAAGTGCATGTTGTTTTACTTCGCACATATAATGGCATAATTCGAAGAGCTGTACATAACATTTGTCCTCTTCCTCAAGCGGATGTTGAAGTTCCTAGTTCGAGCAAACAGTTTATTTCTTAATTTCACATTAAAATAATTTGTTATTTCAAGGCAGGCGCCATGTTGGATTTATGAGATTATTTTTAATATTGTTGTCATGTTAATGCTTATTATAAAAAAAAAACTTCTTGTTGTTGTCAAACTAGTATTAAATAAAATAGCTGTCATTATTTTGTACCAAGTAAAAAAAGGGTTAATCAATTCAATACAAAAACTTAAGCAATAAAACATCAAGCAAAACATAAAAATACATATGTTTTGTTACAATACTTATGTATTATGTAATAAATATTGTATATTAATTATGGATTAAAATGTGCTTTGGTAAATATAAAAAATTTAGAATGTAATTTTACTTTTTGTGGAAGTTGATTTAATATTATTTGCAATGTTGCATAAATATCATTTTTAAATACTATTAGATAACTTAATTCAAATATTTTAAATATATTTATATAAAATATGTTGGGCTTGGATTGGTTAGATTTTTCTTGTACCACAACATGTTAACGATATATTCCCCCAAAAAAAGGGAAATTAATCATAATCAAAACTTGTAGTGCACGGATAATATAAAAGTGGAACACAATAATTAAAAAAAAAATAAAATATACTCCTATTTAAAAAACTTCTCCAGTGGATATTAATTAGTAAGAGAGTAAACAAACAAACAAATAAACTACAAAATAAATATTTTCTGATAAAAATGAATATTCGCCGACTCCAATTAATTGAAAATCTCGATATATTTGAGCAAGAATAAAAAGAAATGTTTACATAAAAGCAACATAAGCACAGGTCATATTTTTGCATCAAACAGAAAAGGCAAACACAACAAATCTGTATAAACTGGTTAGTGCTTTAATGTGCAAATAAAAATTATCATTGAATCAATTTACTTCTTAACGCCTCGATTTTTATAATAAAATATTTTTTTTTTCAATTGCGAAATATCGCACGCGCAACTAGCGCGCAATCTCATTAAAATAAATTGCTCAAAGCGCGTTGCACTTAATCACAATAATCAACAAAACATTCAATTAATGGTGCACCCTCCGCTTCAATTGGTGGGCATTTTGAGGTAACTCTCCCATAAATATCAAAACATTCGACGTACACAGGAGCAACTCGCTCAGGGATTTTCTCCTCGGGGATTCAATTTAATAGGTTTTATTCGTTCCATTTTTTTTTCAATAACTTTCGCTCGATGTTAAACATAGGTTTAATTAGTCAGATTGATAGATTACTAAATACTCGAAATGATAATCTAAAGCACAAATTGCACTTGTTTTTATTAAAAAAATTATAGATACGATCGATTACAATATGTATGAAAAAAAATAAATAAATGAAAATTATTCGTTACGAGGCGACTGCTTGAAACTGTAACTTAACAATACAGTTTCAATTATGAGCATTACCCGAGGATTTTATTGTGATAATAGTAAAATCACGTTCTTACAAAGGGATGTTATATTGGGACACGTGGACGAGGAAAACAACGACGCGTGTTTTAGTAGGATCAAAATATGGCTGCAGGGGATTCGAAAAACTTCACACGGTACAACTTAATAATAATTGCAATTTAATTGAGAACGTATATTAAAGCGATACAAAAACGAAAATTTTTAATTACGAACGAAACAAAAAGGATTTAAATTTAAATATTAGCTTTGTATTGTTGATATGTGTGCGAAAGTATTTTATTTTTCAAAAAAGTCAAATACACAATATAAATTTATACAATAAAAAAGCAAACATTTTAGATTTTAATTTTATGAAGTTCGACAAACATTTAATCAGTTTAATTACCAAAATCAAATAAGTAATATAAGTTAAACAAATTTCCGATAAAACGTGTTTAACAATTATTAGTAATTAATTAATGTTCTTTTGTTTTAAAAAAAATTTCTCCATTGTTTCGATCTCTATCATGGTCAAATTCGTTAATTAATTTAATTTACAAAAGACAATCGGATATCATCCGTAATTTCTGCTAGAACAAAACTTTTTGTTTGTAGTTGTCCACTTTTATGCAAAAATTGTATTCGAAGAAATTTTAAAACTGAACAAACCACCTTTGTTCTTTATTCTAAAATGGAAACGACTAGCCACAAGATAAGAATGAGCGTGTAGGTTTGTAAAATTACCAAAAGTTTATAGTTTAACAAGCGCCATTTTAACTAAAATAATCACGGTTAAAGTTACGATGGAAGTTAATGAATAAAGAACAAACGAGACAATGCCAATAAATTTTTTTAAATAATAAAGCAATTGCGTAAAAAGCCTTACAATTTAAAATACGGAATTAAAGTAACATACTGCAATTAAAAAATTTAGAACCGAAATTTTATTAAAATATAGATTCATAGTAAATGTTTATTCAAATCAATCATTAATAAAATAATTAAATTTAGATACAATTTTCTAAAACCAATCTACATTTCATTTAATTTATTTTATCAGTAAATAATCTTTTCACTTAATTAAAACTTAATAGTAAGTAGAATTCAGTTTATTATTTGTAAGTATTAAAATAAAATTGTTAAATTGACAGTCTGCACAAAGAACTGTTTATAAAAGGTGTTTCGGTGAACTCATAAAACAGTGTGAACAGTGAGGACAGAGGGCTAGTTATTATTGAGACAGCAAACCGTTAACATGTAAAAATTGGAACTGTTAACATGTAAAAAAAGAAGACAGAGACTGAACGTAGAAGCATTGAGATGTAAAAGTTGAGGGACGGCGTTGAATATTAAAGTATGAAGGTGTTTATAATTATTTCGACAATAAATAATTAAACACGTTATGAATTTCAAATGAACGTGTAAAACTCACTAGAGATGAATTTCCTATAAGTGAAATAAAATAATAGTAAATAACCAATGAATTAAACAAATTCAAACTGTCTGGTTTGTTGTTTGCCATTATCGTTGCTGCTGCTGTTGCCATCATCTACAAAGTAAGAAGAATAGTCACCAACAAGCTGTAACGAGAAGAATTAACTTCAACTTTTTTTAAATTTTGATTTTGTGTTTTTGTATTTGCATGTAATAAAAATTAAATGTATGCAATGGATAAATAAATTTGTTGTTATACTAAATAAATAATTTTAATTAAAAATTTCATTTTTTTTATTATAAAGCATAATAATAATTCATCGCAATATGTATTTGTCAAAAGCTAAAAGAAAGCAGTAGATAGAGCTCTTCGTCTTGTTTAGATGGTTAAATAGTTATACATCAAACTGCTTTGGTTATCTAAGATTAAATCGTATAGAGAGTAAGCGGAAGGAATGAACACAACATAAAAAAACTGTAATTAGAAGACACATAAATTTATATAACCGCTACCATGAGTGTGATATAAAAATTCTTTACCTACGTTAACTTTACAGTATATGCAAACTCAATAATAATCATTTTTCCTTACATAAATTTATGAAGATATTTTGCCTTATAATGACACGGTTAAGCCACGATAGGAAACAGAAACGAATATTTTTGTTTTTAGCCTCGATAAAACCCTCACAGGTTTGGGCAAAACGTCGGCCATATATGTAATCTGAGACCGTTGTTTTTAGCTGTACCTCTACTTAGAAGGATAAGAAATTTAGGTCATAATACAATTGGAGGAAAAAACACGCTCAACTGTAAAAGTAGTTCGATGATGAAGGAAAAATGTATACTTACAAAATGATGTCCATAACCATGTTAGAGAATTCGGCTTAGCTCTTGAGCAAGTATAGAAAACCAGAGCTGGAAACTTATTTGTTTGGAATGATAGGATGTTTTTAAGGTTTAAATACGTCGTTACAGATGTCCCCACCGTTAGTCATGTCGACTTTCCAAAAGATCTAGGGCAACATATGGACATGAAAAATTGGGGAAGAATTCAATGACAACACCTCTAACAGTATAAAATAACATTTTGACAAATTTCCAAAACAAGAGGCCAAGTACCCATAACATATGGCAAACGTAACACCCTTTCTGATAAGAAAAGACATCAACGCAACTGCCAAATTAAAATTGTATCCTGCCAGAAAGACAAATCGACAAGGTTTTAAGGTAGTGACAGCATTACCAGTTTTACATGTTCAACCGTCTTGCTGGAAGGTACTTCTAGCAGATGGATTAAAATTACATTTCTGGGTTGCAAATTAAAATCTTGACGTCTAACTGGATTCATGAAAAAAATGTTTAGATTCTAAACCTTTAATTGTTAGAAGTCTTGATAAAGACTTGGCTAATCCTGTCAAAACATTGACTGACAAACTTTGGTGTTTTGCCTGAAATCCCGCTTACACTTATCTAAAAGGCTTAACATAGTTATTAAATACACTAAGCTGTCATAATGATCACTTTTGTTTTTGTCACATCCTTATGTGAATACATAGGAAAGTATTTTTAATATTAGCTTTTAGACAAACTCATTTAGATTAAGAGTTAACGTACTATAAACTCACACGCAAATCTTCCCACTCCCGAAAAATCCCAAAAGTTCTAGACAGCTATCAATTGATTTTCGGCGTTTGTTTGTTCTTACCTCCATATATCTTATAAGTCGATTCCCTAGCAACAAAGTGTGTTTAAATCCAAGCGGGGGTTGGACTGGTCCAGTACAGTATTCGTGTACTGTATTTATTTATTTACTTATTCGTATGGTACATTATACAAATATTGTATTGTGATGTGAGTTTTATGTATGATGCCCCAGAAGATCAGTATAAACATGTATAGTGTGGTGACGAAACCGTGTGCAATAGTGGATTTGTTCGTCTTGGCAAAGCATTTACTTCAAAGTTTAGGAAAACCACT